>JACVVK020000070.1:1145000-1287500 GCA_018292915.2 Batillaria attramentaria
CGGTTCAGTGGCCGATTCTGATCAGTTCTTGTTTTTAAATTTGCCCCAACAAACAAAAAAAAAGGTGGTCTAAGTCCGGCGTGGTAATTAAAGACGAGAACACCAAGCGACTGGATCCAGCCACTGGCCCTTCTCAGGGTCGGCAGTAACCCACAGCCCGGTACGGACCACCCAAATAATAATAGACACATCTCATGTTATATACTACGTGATTAAATGGCAAATAAAGAAACCGCTTATGCTGAACGGCTTAAATAATGATAAAGAATTTTGCGGTTTTAGTAAATCATTTTGCAGAATTTTCTACATTAGGTGCAATCTACCATTTTTGCGCAACTTTGTGCCGTATTGTTTCTCTTCCCACACTGACGGACTAAAGAGATAAAATTGAGATTAATATTTTTCTTTTCCATATCAGGCAAGGCAAGATCAGCAGTACCACAGTGCGTAGGTCTTTTTCCAACTGACGTTAGACATGTACACACACATCGGGAATGTCCACACGTCACTGAGCTGTATATGGCTTCTTGTTGTATCTCGCCAGGGCACTGACTAGGCCAGGCCAACTTGAATACATATAGGTTAACCGTTATTTTGTGTAGAGATGTATAGAAGAGTGACAACTGACCGGCATTGAGACTGGCTATCGAGTAATGGTCCTAACTTACTGAGGAAAGTTTCTCTAGCACTGACAACTTGAAACGAATCAAACACAATGAATGTCAGTTCATCTTCAAATTCTTTTAATATGCCAACAACTGAATTCGTTTCACACCTTTGTCGGTTAGGATTTAGTCCCACTACCAGTCAACACTTTGAAACGATTCTGTCTATCTATCTATCTATCTATCTATCTATCTATCTATCTATCTATCTATCTATCTATCTATCTGTCAGTAGCATTTATTGTTCAGTTTGGATGTTCCTGATACAAAGCCTAACCAAGAATATAGAAAAATTCTGTCACTAACAAACATTATCTTGACTTTATGCATTTCACACATGGACACCAGTCAGTTACTTACAAACTGCAGTAATTAAGATACACGTAAATCATAGTCGCAGTGAATAGTTACACACACACACACACACACACACACACACACACACACACACAGAGTGTTTATCTGCCTGGTTCTCATAGTACCCCAGCCCAATGTTCTCAATGTTTTATTAGTGCCAGTATTACGTTAAAATACTGATACATAATAGTACATGTGTTGTTTTGGTGTGCTGAATGAGTAAGTTGCTATTGTTACTTATTTCAGTTGATCAGTAGGACTGTCGTGTCTAATGGAACCTGATGTTCTGACGATAAATACTGAAATCGGTTCATCGGCCGATTCTGATCAGTTCTTGTTTGTAAATTTGATTCTTCACACATCAGATCACTCAACACAGAAGGGGAGCCGGGGTGACCGAATGGTAGAGCGTGGACTTCCAAGGCTCGGGTCATGAGTTCGAATCCCGGCTGGGGCCAAATATTTGTGCTGGCCTTTTTATCGTTACCCGTCTTTGATATCACCCGTATGTGGTGGAAAAGGACGTTAAACTCCCAAACACCTACCCACCCATTCAACACAGAAACGCTTATGCTTGATACGCTAAAAAAACAACAAAAAAAAAGGTAGTCTAAATCCGGCGTGGTAATTAAAGACGAGAATACTCAGTGACTGCTGCCAGTCACTGGCCCTTCTCAGGGGTCGGCAGTAACCCACAGCCCGGTACGGACCACCCATTTGTTCAAGGACACATCTCACGTTATATACTACGTGATTAAGTGACAAACCAAGAAACCGCTTATGCTGAACGACTTAAATAATGATAGAGAATTTTGCGGTTTTAATGACTCATTTTGCAGATTTTTCTACATTAGGTGCAATCTACCATTTTTGAGCAACTTTGTGCCGTATTGTTTCTCTTCCCATACTGACGGACTAAAGAGATAAAATTGAGATTAATATTTTTCTTTTCCAAATTGGCCAAGGCAAGATCAGCAGTACGTACAAAAATAGTATCGGAAATGCATCAGATACGTCAAACTGCCGCTTGCCTTCAAATCCACAGTGCCGGCTTAGGCCTTTTTACAACTGACGGTAGAAATGTACACACACATCGGGAATGTCCACAGTCAGGCTGTATATCGCTTCTTGTTGTATCCCGCCAGGGCACTGACTAGGCCAGGCCAGCTTGAATATAAATAGGTTAACCGTTATTTTGTGTAGAGATCGATGTAGAGAAAAGTGACAACTGGCATTGAGACTGGCTATCGAGTGATGGAACTAACTTATTGAGGATATAATGGAACTAACGTATTGAGGATACTTTCTCTGGCACCACTTGAAACGCAGCAAACACAATGAATGTCAGTTCAAGTTCAAATTCTTTTAATATGCCAACAACTGAAAACATTTCACAGCTTTGTCAGTGGAGGATTTACAACAGAGTACCGGTCAACACATTGAAACAAAACTATCTATCTGAATCAATCTATCTATCTATCTATCTATCTATCTATCTATCTATCTATCTATCTATCTATCTATCTATCTATTTCGTTTGTTGTTCAGTTCGGATATTTTCCTGATACAAAGCCGAACCATGAAAATAGAAGAATTCTGTCACTAACATTAACCTTATGCATTTCACACATGAACAACAGCAAGTCAATTACGAACTGCAGTAATTAAATCACACGTAAATCATATGATTATCCACACACACACACACACACACACACACACACACACACACACACACACACACACACACACACACACACACACACAGGTATTGTATACGAGTACGGGTTCTCTTGAACTGCATGTATTATAGTCTCAGCTGAGAATTCAGTATCTTTCTTATCCCAGTTTGGGGAATTCATTTTCAGTGGCATTAAGAGCAGAGACAAGAATTATTATATTATGTTATGGTAACTTGAAGCGGATACATGTATACACCTAGTTGTCGCCAGACACAAGCACGAACACACACGCGTACAAAATCATGTTCTTTCTGGTGAAATGAATATTACACGGCACGTGTTCAGTCTGAAATCAAGACTGCAAATCTTCAAACATGATGTACTCCTGAACGCACCATGGCACAGAAAGCGAAGTAACTCTGTCCCGACGTCCAGGGCGACAACCCACGAGGTGGGAGACAGCGAGGCGAGACAGGTGCTGCAGACTGGGAGGGTTGGTGGCCGCGTGGTCCACATACTGCACGATGTCCTGGCGACGCTGACTCTCCAACTGTGTTCTGATGCTGGAGTCTTTCTTCAGGAGATACAGTTCACGGTTGGAGCTGGAGCCGGACTCGTGCAGCAGGCGCACCAGGGGGAGCTGACCGTTCTTCAAAGCGCGCCGCAAGGGGGAGTAATACATGGAGCCTAATAACCGTTGGTGAGTGGAGACACCGGACTTAATGCACACTCTCACCATTTCCTCCCTGTCGCCTGAACTGTTCACAGCGAGGTAGAGAATATTCTCCGCCGCTGACTGTCTGTTGACCCGCGGGTCAACTTTCTCAAGCAATGATCTTGCGCACCGTGACTCCCCGTCTTCGATAGCTGAATGTAGTATTTTCTTTAGAACGCTTTCGTCTTCAGAGCACTTGCTGAGGAAGGTATTGACAAGTTCCCATTCGTACATGCGAGCTGCGGATAGAGCGACATGGTGTATGAGAGACCGGTCCTGACACGTCTCCATTTCACTTTCCACAAGAGACCACTCTTCAAGGGTGATGGCCAAATTCACCACCCAGCGAGTCAGTCCTCTTTCTCTACACTCATCCAGCAAACTGTATGCCGAGTCCGCGTCGTAGGCGTATTCTATGTCAATTTCGTCAGGCGTTAAGTGCTGGAGAAATGAAGCAGCTGTCTCGATTTCGTCATTTTTCATTGCAACTTGGAAGCTGGCAACCAGGTGTGATGTAGAAATGTTTTCCCCAAACTCATCAGCCACTCGCTTCGACACGTCCCAGTCAGCTGATCCAAGTGCCAGGAGCAGGGCCATGTAGTGAGAGGAACGTTCAAGGCACCAGCTCTTCATGAGGGACGTGTCGGAGGAGTTCAGTTTGTGTACAAGACTTCTGCACAGCCCACTGCACGTCAGCGTACGACAGTTTCTGCACCAGTTCTCCAGAACCGGTACACACGTCTCCCAGGCCTCCTGTGTTTGACAGATCTTCCGTACTATCCCTACAAAATGTCTCAGGGAGAGAGAAATCTCTCCGAACTTGGTGGCATCCCTAGCAAAGTCCCAGTTCCGGGCCTGCACTGCAGCTTTGAAAGCTGCGTACGTAACGGAGTCGATGGCGCTGCGTTTTCCCGCAGCAAGGAAGCGCTTGCAAAATTCCAGATACACGTCAAAGACGTCAAGACTGAGACACGTCTTCAGAGTGCGTGTCACGTCACCGTTCCATACAGTGAGAGCAGGCTGGTCACACAGCTTCATCGCCGAGCGCCACTCGCTCTGTCTCACAGCCTCCGCAAACGCCTCGCGACGGTCACGCTGGTCCGTCACAGTTTTCTCCGCCATCTTGGTCACGTAAACCCAGGCACCCTGTTTCATGGCTCGTTGGAGAGCGAACTGGCGTGAACTTTTGCTGACAACGTCGTCCTCATAATGACGAAGTATAACGTCCCAGAGACCTTGAGTACAGCCTAGGTGAAAAGCAAGATCTGTGTCAAGCTCCAGAAACAGATAAGAAAACATGTCATAAACCTTGTCTGGGGAAACCGACAATTTCTCCAGACAGAGCTGCTTGAAAAGACGGACGCCAACTGGTGTATGTGTTATGAGTTCTTTGAGAAATCTGTTTGCAGGACTGGTCATGGCCATGGTCAAAGCTTCAGACAGCTGTTGATCGGTGAAGTTCTGAAAGCGTAGGACTTGACTGAATATTTCCCAATGTTGATGTTTCACAGCCGCCTGTAATATCACCCCACTGGACTCCAGGGCCAGGGAACCGTTCATGAGAAGGCAAAATACGTCTCTTCCCCTGTCGTGTTTGAACGCCAGGTCTGTTGTGTGGAAAGATAGACTCGCACCTTTCTTCAGGGCGTCAAACGCTTGGTGCCACTGATCTCGAGCTGCAGCCTGTTCGCAGACATAGCACATCTGATCCTTGTCGATGCCGATGTTGATGAGACTGGTGACACACTCCCATTGGTTGTGCGCGAGGGCTTCCTTCAGGACGAGGTCAGTCAATTCCGGATCGGTAAAGACTGTAACCAGCTCTGGAATCACTCTCCACTGGTTCTGTGTGAACCCCTCAGTGAGGAGGATTCTTTTCTGCTCCGTGGAAACTCCCAGAGACACCAACTCTTTTACACATTCCCAGTGACCGTGATGAACCGCTTCCCGCAATCTCTTGGCCACGTGGACCATGTCAGGACCAAGGCTGAGTCTGGCAAGGGTTGCCACGTAACTTGACTCATTCTGTTCCACAGCCTTCATGAGAGCAAAGTCTCTCAGTTCTGAATCCACACCCAGTTTTATCAGCTCCACCACGCAGGCCCATTTGGAGGTGCTGATGGCTGTTGCTGCTGCCCTGTTCAGCTGGTCAGGCGTGAGACCTCGGTTAGTCAGCTGTGGGATGAGACTGTGTTGACCAAGGGTTACTGCCGTGTGGAGCTGATCAGAAACGCTCGTCTGAGGAGAGACAGTAGTTTGGACGTCGTCATTCTTCGCTGGAGCATGGTGACACGATGTTTCTTCAATGTCCATTATCATAGTGTCCATAGTTGCGCTCTGAGTCTGTCGACAGCATAGATCTGGAAAAGGAAACGAAACTGACTGCAAGTGGAAGTAGAAACAACTAGAAGCAACGAAAAAGGTAAAATAAGAATCACGTATCTCACAAGACACATTTCACAGTGAAATTTGACGTGTTGACTGTGAAATGATTGTGTCTTGTAAGATAAGTGGTTCTTATGTTCTTTTTTTGTTGCTTCTATTTATAGATCTGGAACAAATTAACGATGCCATGAATACACACACACACACACACACACACACACACACACACATCTAATTTCTCACCATTATCACTGGCAAGCACATCCATATCCCGAGTGGGCGTGACTAGTGTGTAACCAGACAGACATGCATACGAACTGTTGTTGTGGAAACCATGTGACTCCGCTAGACCGCCGATAATGCCAGTATATATCTACACGGCAACTGAGAATCTAGTCAAGGCAAACTGGCCTCACATAGTTCTAGGAAAATGGCAGATAATAATGGGAAAACCCGCAACCGTAGTTACTTCCTTTACACAGGACTGCACGATGTGTATTAAGCACGCATACAGTTTGGCACTCAGCCCGGAGAAGAATCACGCGATCTCCGTTTGCGCAGCACACAGGGCACCTCAGTTCTGAGCTGGATTATCAGGGCTTTGTTCTGATCTGTATAGTTTTGTAACGGTTTACAAAAAGAATTTCTGCTTTGGATAGAGTGACTCCCCCAAGGTTTACAGCGCTGATCAACACTAAGCTGGCAGCCTTGGTCTACTCTATGTTTAATAACTTGAGTTCCATTAATATTGTTTTGACGTTAGTCGGTGGCGCACATGAAGTCAGTCGTCCATCGTGCTCACTCACAGTGTTTGACGAGGTCCACTTTTGCTTTCGTACGAGTACCCGTCCCAGCTATCATGATGTCGAACCGAGCACGACGACCGGCATGTTCAGGCAAATCGACTGTCAATCAGAGCGGTTCATTCTAATAATAAATACCTGTAGATCATTCCGTAATGCTGTCGCCCAGTATCTCCGTTGAACCCGAAGGCTTAAAGGTGAATTTGTAGAAGGAAGTGTTGTTACACTGCTTCCTGTGTTGAGTGGAGAGTGCTAAAGTACTATCACAGTCATGTACAGCGACCGGTTTCCTCCCACAACACACGCTACACACACTTCCTGCTTCCTGTGTTGAGTGGAGAGTGCTAAAGTACTATCACAGTCATGTACAGCGACCGGTTTCCTCCCACAACACACTGACGCTACACACACTTCCTGCTTCATTCGCGTACACTGGGGTCATGCTGTTGTAAAAATAACACACGGCATTCATACTCGCCGCATTATTTAGGTCGCTATTGTCGATATCACGCGTCCACACGAACACACTGTGTATATTTTCTAGTACTATAACCACTAAGACTCTTCGGGCTGAGGGGTGTGACTGAGGTTTCTGTTAAGGCGGATTCAAGAGTGTACCAAAAAAATGGGTTAATCTCGTTTGTGTTGACTGTTGCTCCTAAACTAACTGCAGGTGGGTCATGACTCGTTCTTTCTATACTTTCCAAGTCGGCCGAATGGTTATCAGCGGCTATGCTCATGATCGTTTTGTCTGTTCGTTTGTCGTACCATCTACTTAAAGGGAAGTAACCGCCATTCTAAAAGGAAGAGAGTGAAGAGGGGTTGTTTCCCTTATCTGGCAGCATCTACTTACAGCAATATTTTCCACATTTGTTATTTCATGTTTGGCTGTGCCGGATATGTTTATATACACTGATCGCGTCTGCTAGATTTTTGTGTACATTGCATTGTTCACGGACAGTTTTGAGAAACCATAATTATCTTGAAGATGTGTGTGTGTGTGTGTGTGTGTGTGTGTGTGTGTGTGTGTGTGTGTGTGTGTGTGTGTGTGTGTGTGTGCCGTGTGTGTGTGTGTGCCGTGTGTGTGTGTGTGTGTGTGTGCCGTGTGTGTGTGTGTGTGTGCCGTGTGTGTGTGTGTGTGTGTGTGTGTGTGTGTGTGTGTGTGTGTGTGTGTGTGTGTGTGTGTGTGTGTGTGTGCAGTTTTGAGAAACCATAATTATCTTGAAGATGTGTGTGTGTGTGTGTGTGTGTGTGTGTGTGTGTGTGTGTGTGTGTGTGTGTGTGTGTGTGTGTGTGTGTGTGCCGTGTGTGTGTGTGTGTGTGTGTGTGCCGTGTGTGTGTGTGTGTGTGTGTGTGTGTGTGTGTGTGTGTGTGTGTGTGTGTGTGTGTGTGTGTGTGTGTGTGCAGTTTTGAGAAACCATAATTATCTTGAAGATGTGTGTGTGTGTGTGTGTGTGTGTGTGTGTGTGTGTGTGTGTGTGTGTGTGTGTGTGCCGTGTGTGTGTGTGTGCCGTGTGTGTGTGTGTGTGTGTGTGTGTGTGTGTGTGTGTGCCGTGTGTGTGTGTGTGTGTGCCGTGTGTGTGTGTGTGTGTGTGTGTGTGTGTGTGTGTGTGTGTGTGTGTGTGTGTGTGTGTGTGTGTGTGTGTGCAGTTTTGAGAAACCATAATTATCTTGAAGATGTGTGTGTGTGTGTGTGTGTGTGTGTGTGTGTGTGTGTGTGTGTGTGTGTGTGTGTGTGTGTGTGTGCCGTGTGTGTGTGTGTGTGTGTGTGTGTGTGTGTGTGTGTGTGAGAGAGAGAGAGAGAGAGAGAGAGAGAGAGAGAGAGTTATTTGATTTCATTTTTGGTTCTGTTTGTTTGTTTGTTTGTTTGTGTTTGTTTGTCTCTTCTTTTTTTTTGGGGGGGGGGGGGGGAGGGGGCAGGGTTAGATCACAGCTATCTTATTATTCTTTCTTGTCTTGTCTTGGCTTGTCTTCTTCAGGCTCATGTCCGTGTTCTCTGTGCTTCCAGTTGTGTAGATCTCAAAGTGATCGTGCCGAAGGGAGATAATTCAACAGCGTTCTGGTGTTGGATGGGTTTGTTTTCTGTTCACTCCCGTGACTGCCGCTGTCTCTTTTGTCCTCTCTCTCTCTCTCTGTCCCCCACATGCAGGGCTGGCTCCGTCTGATTTTATCTGCGGAGACGCTGATTGTGCTGATTGTTTTCATGTTGTGATGTTATTCTAACCACACACACACACACACACACACACACACACACACACACACACACACACACACACACACACACACACACACACACACACACACACACACACACACACACACACACAGAGGGAAAGAGTCGGAGAGACAAATTACAAAAATTTATTATGACTTGAATGCCTGAATGCAAATAACTGATTGAATTTACAGATGATTTTTTGCCTTGAATTTTGGAATTTTCAAATACTTCAGATACTTCAAATACTGTCACCACCACGGCCACACGCGCGAACACAAGTGCACATTACTTGCACATCGAAAAATACAACACTCTGTACACGTATCAACACTGAATTAAATCACAGAGAAATACAAAACAGGAAAAAATGCAACTTGGTTTTGCTCGGAACACATGATTGTATGCAAGACGGGCACACACACACACACACACACACACACACACACACACACACACACACACACACACACACACACACACACACACACTTGTGAACCTCAACAACGCCTGTATCATATTATGTGCATTTTTCAGCACGTTAACATATTGGTTAGCACATGCAGATAATTATGAACTCTTTATCGGGGATGAGAGAAAGCGTGTATTCTAACACACGCTCGTTTTAATCAAGTGCTGGCCCGCGATCACTGATGCTAAGTTTTGCCTTTGTTTCTTCTTTGTCAGACCTTTTCATCTACCTGAATGAGATCAGCGGTCATCGCCATTCTGGATAGATGTGGGAACCCTAACTGTGTATATTTTTTAGCAAAATTATGCCACGGTTGGTTCTCTAGTTGCATTTTTAGTAAAGGACGGGCAGGGGTCACCTCCAGACTTCAAAAAGCTAGGGCTAAATCAGGTGAACTGGTATGTCTGTGTATTAATGAATTAATCATACACTCCGCGGTTTCTGGGGTAATGCGCTTTACTTTGCTTCTTCCTTCGTGTTTCTGGTTTTAGCAAGGTGAAATGTCAAACCTAATGGGAAAGCACTCGGTCTATCTAGGCGTGGAGCAGTAGGTACGGGTGGGTGGGTGGGTGTTTGGGGGTTTAACGTCCTTTTCCACCACATAGGGTGATATCAAAGACGGGGCAACGATGAAAAAGCCAGCACAAATATTTGGCCCTAGCCGGGATCGAACTCACGACCCGAGCATTAGAAGTCCAACGCTCTACCATTCGACCACCCCGGCTCCCCCAATAGGTACGGCAAAACATGTATCCAGTACTTCATCACCGACTCATTTAATGATGGATCACGATTACATCACGCTGTACCATGACATAATCACAAATAAACAACACACAGTTTGAGACCTTTACTTTTAGGAAACGCTTACTTGGGGAAACCACAGACATTTACCACAAGACATTTCTCTCACTCTCTGCAACATACAGTTAACGTATCACACGAGTAAAGGTGTTGGTCACTTTGGTTCGGGGTTGGTTTGCATGTGCTACGGACATCACAACCTTCCACGCTACAAAGTCAGAGAGAGTCGTCCAAGAAGAAGATGAGCCTGTAGCTGACCCGTCTTTCATGACTGTGCCGTAGGAAATGGGTTAATAAGGTCAGAGATTTTCATTAACGTTTCAGGGTCGTGGGGTTGTATTGATGATAATGATGATATACCGGTCTAAGCTTCAGCCAGGTGTCTCAACGCAGGCACTTTTACCGTACAAGACATTTGATATGACATTTGAAATGTAAAAAGGATGCCGTTTCAACAACAACAACAAAAGGCAAAAATTCATTTTTCGGACCGTTTGTACGTGCCTAACTAGAATACACGACTCAGTTATGCCTTATGGTGAGCCTACTTCACAGACGTTTATGGCGGCTCCTTTTACAGATCTGTCCTGTTTACTGCGTGCTTTGTCGAGTAGATTGTAGTAGTTATAGTATGTGAAAGTTGTCTCGCCGAACGCGGTCACTTGTGTGCACATAATCCGCCTGAAGCGTTGCTGAAAATGGCGAATATACACCAGACAGTCCGCACAAGTAACGGTGTAAACATGAAGATTTTCAGTGCAAAGACAACGCCACGACGAATCCCGGCCACCCAGTGGGAGCCTGGATGGCTGAACTGTCCATGTGCTCGGTTCGTGGGTTCAAAACCTGGCTGAGTGCGTTCTAAAACATCATGCTTTGTCTACATACTCCCCTGTGTGGTGGAAACGACCTTAATTAAACCCCCCAAACCCCAAGCAATCAGCTGCTGCTCAGATGTAAAACTCTACAGCCAAAGAAAGCGTTTGTTTGGCTGACCCTGAGTCTGCTCCGTAGATTATGACGTCTTTTCCGCCACGCTCTGTAGACTATGACGTCGTTTCCGCCTCGCTTAGTAGATTATGACCTCGCTTCTGCAACGCTCGGTAGATTATGACGTCGTTTCCGCCATGCTCAGTAGATTATGACGTCGCTTCTGCAACGCTCGGTAGATTATGACGTCGTTTCCGCCACGCTTAGTAGATTATGACGTCGCTTCTGCAACGCTCGGTAGATTATGACGTCGTTTCCGCCACGCTGAGGATGTAGTGCCAGCGGCGTAGTTTGCGGCCCGGTGCGTGTGTCATCTCCTGCCAGTGAGTGACGACACTCTCCTCCCGGCCCCCCCTCCCCAGCCACACCTCCCCCAGCACGGGGTCGGAGCGGAGTTTCTCATGGTCGTACACGCACAGCCGGACACGCGTGTCCCTCAGAGCCTCGTGGCTACAATCCAGGTTCACCTCGAACCACTCCCGGAACACCGGGACACACGTCTTCTTGCGCATGCGCGTCTGCCTCTCGGCGATGACCTGGCCGTTCTGCTCGATGCTGGCACACACGTAGGGATCTGGAAACAACATGAAGAAAAACTGAATGATTGATTGATTGATTGAATGAATAATAATAATAATAATAATAATTTGTCCGGCGCCCAACCTCGTGCTGGAGCTCTGGGCACCTTACAATAGCAGAACCGTTACATACACACAGTCATACTATACATTCTTACATACATCATGATCATAATGATGGTCGAATGGTAGAGCGTTGGACTTCTAATGCTCGGGTGGTGAGTTCGTATCCCGGCTGGGGCCAAATATTTGTGCTGGCTTTTTCATCGTTGCCCCGTCTTTGATATCATCCTATGTGGTGGAATAGGACGTTAAACCCCCAAACACCCACACCTACCCACCCATAATCATAATGATGGTGTACCTGAATAATTGATTCAATCAATCAACCAATAAATGAATCAATCAATCAATGAAAATTATGGAGGTGGTATTGTGGAACTAGTCACATGTAGAGAAGTAACTTTGGAAAATAACATTGTTGACCAGATGGACAAGAAACGGCACCCCTGAAGAAGTGTTGTAGATTGGGGGGGGGGGGGGGGGGCATCAAGATGTGCCGTAAAAATAATGGAAACTTCCCCTGCAGCCTCCGGCATCAAAGCCGCTGATCTGCCCTCCCTCAGAGTGCCCCCCCCCCCCCCGCCCGCTTCTCCCTTGCCCTCTACCCATCCCCCCCCCTCCCGCTTCTCCCTTGCCCTCTACCCATCCCCCCCCCTCCCGCTTCTCCCTTGCCCTCTACCCACCCCCCCCCCCCGCCCCCAGTCCATTCCTTCTTTTTCCATGACTGGTGAGACAAAGGACAGAGGGTGAAATAGTCGCCATACAAACACGAGTGTATTTTGGGGTACAGGGTAGAGTGCAGGCCACACTGGTGAGACAAAGGACAGAGGGTGAAATAGTCGCCATACAAACACGAGTGTATTTTGGGGTACAGGGTAGAGTGCAGGCCACACTGGTGAGACAAAGGACAGAGGGTGAAATAGTCGCCATACAAACACGAGTGTATTTTGGGGTACAGGGTAGAGTGCAGGCCACACTGGTGAGACAAAGGACAGAGGGTGAAATAGTCGCCATACAAACACGAGTGTATTTTGGGGTACAGGGTAGAGTGCAGGCCACACTGGTGAGACAAAGGACAGAGGGTGAAATAGTCGCCATACAAACACGAGTGTATTTTGGGGTACAGGGTAGAGTGCAGGCCACACTGTGTAAAGAAAATCTACCTTCACGTAGGAAGGGGTCTTAAAATAGATGCTGCCAGGACACACTTGTTTTCCAGTCTAACCAGACCCCCAGGGAGTTACATTAGACACTCCTCTCTACGAGCCATTGTGGTCAATTGATATTTTAGCATCTGCGGTCGGCTTCTTCCCTTAACTTTTGGCCTCTGTGGATAGCGACTTTCTACACTGAACACCGAATCTGCAGACACAGAAGCGACTAAGTATGGCTGACGCTTACTGTTCTTTCTGCACCAATACAAATGTGTCCACTTTATTTGCTGTCGGCAGGTTCTTTGCCTGGCATCAAGTCTCCAGGTACACAAAAGTTTGTTGTTGTTGTTGGTTTAAACTGGTTTATTTTGTTGCACTGATGAAAGTACAGAAAAATAGTTTGAGCATAAACAAGACATGCTTATGACATGCTCAATAAGAATTCAATTAAAGCAACCTATGCAATGGCGGTTCACGAATTATGAGAGAGAAAGAAAGAGAGAGAGAGAGAGAGAGAGTGGTAGCGAGAGGTCTCAGTTTGTCAGTGAGCATTTTCATATGAACGGCGGTCAGTTGCTACAGTCGATGATAGTGCGTACTAATGTATTTATTTATGTGGCTGTTGTTGTTGTTGTTGTTGTTGCTCTATTTCGGTTTTAATTACACAAGGTTTGATGTTGACGTACACGTTTAAGGTGGACAATAACCGTGGGATGGACAACTGAAATCAGTTTATTGTTTAGTGTAGCGCTGCGTGTCAGTGTTCATTGTTGTGGTGGTGTTGGCCGGTGCAGGGGGTGAATGTGTGTCTGTGTAAGTCTGTTCAAGCATGTCAACTTTTCTTTTTCCTATGTGTCTGCTTCATCTAATTTTATCTAAATTGCACTACATTGTATAGTAATCTCTCTCAGCTGCAGCTTCTTCCCCTGTCAAAACACCTGCTATACAACAAAGGAATTTTCATGTATAAGCTATGGACCAGAAAGGCTCCTAACTATTTATCCGACTGTTGCCACCGTTCAGCTTCCCGATATGGCAGTTCAAACAACCTGTGTATCATTCCAAAGCCGCGAATTGACATTTTCAAAAGCAGTCTTTCATTTTTTTTGGAGCGGCATTATGGAACAGCCTTCCAGCTCATGTTCAACACGCATGCTCTGTCATAAATTTCAAACAGCTTTTCTTCAAATATCTTAATATGTCACACGATGTTTATTCTCGCCGATTCCTACTGTATTAACATAATTAGTATGATCATCACGCTTTTTAAATGTTCCGTCTTATTAGTGTGTAGTTTCATTTCCTATTGTTTTATTGCTATTTTGCTTTTTTTTTACCTGTTGCATTACATGTGCGTGTGTGTGTATTTTTCTATTTAGATAGATACTACTAGAAATAGCAACGGCAGGTATGAAAATTGACTTTTTCACGTTAACTACCTCTACCGTTGAAAATTAAATTTTCTTGATTCTTGACTCTCTCTCTCTCTCTCTCTCTCTTTCAAGTGCATAAAGGTTGGTTAATTAGGGCAAACAACTACAGGAAATTCAGGAGTAAAAATGTGTGATGCAGATTTCCGCAGTGTTCTTTCTTTCTTTTCTTCTTCTTCTTCTTCTTCCTGCTCTCTCTCTCTCTCTCTCTCTCTCTCTCTCTCTCTCTCCTGTTTTCTTGTTTTGTTTTTTATTAAACAACTGACAATGAATGGACCAGTGACATTCCAAGAGCCCCTGCATGATCATAATTGTAGCCTGAAGATATAACCCGTCCAAGGGCGGTGCTACTTGACATGTCGTGACAAAAGTCATTTTGTCTCCATCAGTAATGGAATCCGTGCACAGCCTTTCAGGGAAAACAAAGGCCGAATAAATAAAACTACACCAAGATTGAAAAGGGGGTGGGAAAAAAGTACGGGTAAAAAGAGTTAAACTGACTCGGCCAATATAACCAATGGCAACCAGCGGCACTGTGGCACGCGAAGGCCAGATAAGAAATTACTTAACCTTTCTCGCTGTGGGGCCAAGAACACGGCACCTCTCCGACCACTAAGCCATCGATCCATGTGAATAATTTACGTGAATTGCCTCCTCTCGATCCCTCGGGCACTATGTAATGACCCTTCTATCGTACGTTCTCCTTCAAGAGTCGGTATTTCAGGCAGCGAACTGCGCTTTTTTCTATCAGTTGCCACGCTTCAAAACACCCTCTGCTGGCAAAGAATCGAATTTGAGACCGTCCGAGCTGAAGGACGATTTGTCAAGACACTTGGTGCCGATCACACTGCAGGAGGCCACTCGCCTCACAGACCGGCTACATTGGGACCTGAAAGGTCTGCCATCTCAACAAAAAGCCGTGTGTTGAAAAACTCCGCGACTGTGTCTACAGCATAGTCAGCTATGTCACACTGTATCGCAGTTTGTAGCGTCTCTAAAACCCCAGTAAAAGCCGATAAATTTACCTTAGTGTTCGTGTGAACACTGAACGAGACAAGACCGCTGACCCAAGTGTTCTAGTGCAGCAGGGGGTGCGGGATAGCCCGATCGTACGACGTTGGACCTTCAATGCTCGGGTCGTGAGTTCGGTTCCCGGCTGGGGCCAAATAAACTAGTGTCCAAAAGAAACGATACCAAGGATTGGCAAGGACATACAATAAAAGCAGAACAATACAGAAATTTCAGAGTGGTATATTTCATTAGCAAATGTTTCCGGTATTCCCGAGCGCAGACGCTGTATTTGGGACGTGGGATACGTAAACCTATGTTTTTAGGCCTCGGGGATCACTTTGCACAAAAACATTCTGACAACAGTTTGGTATCGTTTCTTTTGGACACTAGTTTATTTGTGCTGGCCTTTATCACGTTGCCCCCGTCTTTGTTATCACCCATACATGGCGGAAAAGGACGTTAATCTCCCAAACACCCGCCCACCCCACCCTTCTAGTGCAGCACACAATACCGACTAGCGATACTCTAGCGATGCGCATCACTCAGTGACCCGGAGTACACCACCAACTCATGTTCGGGTTTTTTTTGTTGTTGTTGTTGTTGTGGTCTCCAAACCCCCGAACACCCACCCTAACCCGTTTACGACTTTTTGTTGCCATTGCAGATATTTAATAGCGCACCGTACATCGTGATGAGCAGTGAGAAAGAAATCTCCTCCAGTATAACGCTGCTCGTGTTTGAGGCGATGGTCCATTAGGACGCCAATCGAAGCTCGTCTTGTAACTTTGCCACCTCTTACTAGGAAAATAAGCATTCTTTTCCAGTTTAAATGGGGGACACCATGGTTCTATCAAGTCCGTGATGTGGCAAGTAGGAACTAATGAAACGCTACAATGTTTCGATGGTTCATGTATGTTTTTTGTTTGTTTGGTTGGTTGGTTGGTTGGTTGGTTGGTTTTGCCTAGTTGTCAGTGCAGCTTCTGTTTAAAAAAAAAAATCAAGTTTCTTCAGAAAAAGGACACTGCCGGGATTCCACTTATGGCCAAATGTCACGTTTCAGATCAACAAGGCTGCGATCTCCTTAAACGAATTACACTCTCCGCCTTCGCTGCAGCTGCTCCTTTTTTCAACTCCCTCTTCAAATGTCGAGTTTGCCACGCACAAATCCCGTCCAGTGCTAGGAAGACCGTACGGTGCAACCCAATGAGGGCAGCCCGGTCCACAGGGTGGGGGAGACAAGCAATGCACGTTCAGGTCTGGAGGGGATGCAGACCTCCTCAAAAGCCCATCGACACGTAGTACAAAGTGCCGGCTGTCGTGTCCTCTTGCCTCGGAGGCCATTTAATGTCCATCTCACGATGTCGCTCGTGTTGGCTTTCGCTTAAAACGCGGAGCTTCTGAGGGCTTAGGGATAACGCTGTTCTCAGCTTCTCCATTATTTATTCTCTCGTGTTCTGCCATTTTCTAGTGCTTGTGAACTACTTTGGTTTTTTTATGTTCATGAGGTTTTCTCAGGTTCGTTTCGTGATGTTGCTGTTGGATTTCTTTCAAATTTTTCACCAGAAACGGCATCGGCTGTTTGCCTCCATTATTTCATGGTTCTCTTGGCACTGACGCCAAACCGAACGGAAACTGATCTATCATCGAAATTTTTTGTCATCGTCCGTGTCTTCGTTTTAATACAGCTCTTACTGGGATTTCATGCCGCCTATTTGTATGTGATCCTGTCAGTCTTCAGTCATGATACGCGTTGTCTGTTGTTGTTGTTGTTGTTGTTTGTTTGTTTGTATTTTAACAAAGGCTCAGCAGCAATTCATACCGTGTTTCAATATAGAAACAAACAAAAATACTCATTATTATTATTATTATTATTAAATACTAACATATATTTCGTACCGCACCCGTATGGTGTGGTATAGTATGGTATAGTATCGTATAGTATGGTATAGTATGGTATGTCATTCAAACTCAAGGGAGCCGGGATAGCCGACTGGTAGAGCTTTGGACTTTCAATGCTCGGGTGGTGAGATCGAATCCTGTCGTGGGCGTAATATATGAGCTGGCCTTTTTTTCCGTTGCACCCGGCCTGAAATCACCCATACGTAGCGGAAAAGGACGTTAAACTTCCAAACACGTCCCCACCCACCCTCATTCTAACTCGAACTTTCTTTGTTGTGTATGGGAACAGAATACGAGGCCGGGAAATAGGTTGTTGTGTAAGCTACTTGGTAGGAAAATGGTTAACCATGTACCTGGTGCGCCAGTAATGTGGTGTGACGGAAGTCCTTTGGCCTGTACCACGCCCACCGTTAGTCGTTCTTCGCGTGGCTCCAACAGCAGCTCCACCTGCAGGTGACCTAAATCCTGCAATCAAGGGACACAACCACTTAAAACCGCTGAATGCACGAATATATGAATTGGTAAAGGGCTGGGGGGGGGGGGGGTGCACTGGAAAAATGCCGATTTTAAAACTGTACATGATAAATATGGAGTCTGTGCATATAAATTTAACGTCCATGTAGTGGGTTGATAAGCACGCACTTCTGAGATTTTTCAGACTTTTTACCAAATGAAAGTTTTGAAAAAGAAAAAGAGCAGTTTACTTGTATATGCACGTGTGCCCATTGAACATTAATCCAACAAAAGAGCCGCCTCCGCTTGTTGTGTTCTGCGCTGAGATATCCGAGGGCATTAGAGCTCACGAGTCTTCGATATAAAAGTAAAAATTCAAAATAAACAAATAAAAAGCCAAGATAATCGACAGAGCATTTCTAATGACCTCACGCTTTTTCCAGCTACTAAAATGCCGGACGCAGTGTGCACGAATACGCAGCGTCAATGTAATGAATCAACAAATACATACAAACAAAACACGAAAGTAAGACAGTGATCTTTATCAACGAATGTGGCACCAACGAAATTTTCATAATAGCTGGCCCAGATCTCATTCTCAAGAAAAAAAAAACAACAACGAACGTTTGGTGGTGTTTTGTTTTGTTTTGTTTTGTTTTTTCTGACATCGTCTGTACTGAGCTAATGGACACAACATTATAGGTAGTGTCTACACGGACAACCACAGAGATAAATCGATAAATACATTGTGACAAGAGGACCCAAGAGGGCATAAAAAAACACCAAATGTCTTCGCATTTCCAGAGGGAAAGTGAGGATTGTTTAAAACTTGTCCGTGGATTCCATTATTTGCATTATTCTCTACAGCTGCTTATAGGTGTCTATATCTTGCTGGTTTTGTTCTTTTTTAACTCATTCTGCCCCAGCTGCGACTATAGTCAGTACAGTTTCTTTACAATTTACCTCCCTTTCTAACATGTCTGCTGTCAGGTTTCCCTGGCAACCCGCTGAAGTAGACGTGAAAGTAATGTACAACATCTGAGCAACACTCCCTCTTAATATCAAATCATTTGACCCACATGGTTCACTGTCACCACGCGATCCATGGCAGCGGGTGCCATATGTATAATGGTAGCGTCAGTATAGAAAGGGTTAAGTACATGTCTCGCAATGAAGAGTATCTGCAATAACTGACCAAATACCTTGTTCAACTTTACAGGGTGTAACATTCCGGATTTGGAAGCCGAAAATAAACTTTTTAATGAAGCCACTTCATCAGTGAAGTCTTGAAATGTCTTGAATAGGTTCGCGGTCGGGTTTGGTTATAAGTCTAGACCGACTAAATTTGAATGCTTGCCTCACACAAAGGCTGTTGACATGGTTGACTATGGCCAGAACCGTGAGGCTACAGTAAATTCTTGTTTGTGCTTCTGCTATTATATGGGTTTATCTTTAGCAGTAGTTTCACATTCAGCTGTGTGCAACGGAGTTCAAATTCTCCAAAGTCGGACTGAGGCCGCCCACTGGTACTTGAAAACTGGCACAGTACACAGAACTCTTCCGTCCGGTGGGATGAATCTAAAAGTGTTCACCCCAGAAGCACCACCACCATCACCATCAACACCCACCAGCCAACGTTCAAAAAGAAGAGCTTCCAGACCAGCCACAATGATATTCATCAAAATGTCACCGGCACGTGCGGCATGGCAGCCCGAGGCGGAAGAGTATCGGTGTAGATTAACTCGCCCACTGGCTCTGACATGTTCAGTCCCCTCGTCTTCCCGCTGGCCCACTTGTTGTTGGTCAAGCTACACTAGCTTTCGGGTCAGCGGCTTTGGCCTTTTGGGGAGTTTGTTGTGGGCTGGATGGGATGAGCGCGCCCATCTGTAAGTGATCGTGTTCTGTTGGGGTGTTTTGTTTTTTGTTTTTTTTTTTTTTTTGGGGGGGGGGGGGGTTAGGCTGTAGTAGTTGTAGCTCGGCTCAGATGCAGCTTGGGCTTGTTTACCGTCAGAAAGCTCATGGTAAAACACAATGGAAACCAGACAGTCTGAAGTGGGCGGACAAGTTGGGAAAACTTTGTATTGCTCGAGGTCTTCACGTGGAGAAGTCAGGGCAGTGTTTTGTGACCTTACGCCCCCCCCCCCCTCTCTCTCTCTCTCTCTCTCTCTCTGCCTTAGTTTTACATTTTCATTTTGTAGTCTAGCAACGGCAAATTATAAACTGGCACATGTGCTACAATTTCTACCGTTGAAAAATAAAGTTTCATTGTCATTGTCATTGTCATTGTCTCTATGGGAGCCGGGCTGGCCGAATGGTAGAGCGTTGGATTTCAAATGCTCGGGTCGTGAGTTCGTATCCCGGCTGGGGCCAAATATTTGTGCTGGCTTTTTTATCATTGCCCCGTCTTTGCTATCACCCGTATGTGGTGGAAAAGAACGTTAAATCCACACACACCCATCCCCCCCCCCCCCTCTCTCTCTCTCTCTCTCTCTCTCTCACACACACACACACACACACACACACACACACACACACACACACACACACACACACACACAGAGTTTTGAAAACTGAGCAGAGTGTGGTGAAACCTACCAGAAACAGCACACCGCCAATGGATTTCAGAAGCGCATAGGCCCTTTTTCCAGGTGACGGTACATGTAGCTCGGTGGTAAATGACGTTCTAACACACACGTTGTCTGATGCACAAGGCTTGTCATATTCCAGATTACCGCTAATACTATAGTAATATGCATCGAAACTTTGCCGGCTGGTGGCGCAAATTTGTCAGGTTTTGAGATAATTCGTTTCCGGCCAGTAACTACTTGCATCTACCCCAGACTTCCCTTGGCCTAATTACATCCCCCTGGTAAAACGGTAATTGTCCCTCCTGGCTTCCCAGCTCATTAGTTTACTGACGGGCTGAAACCTCTGGAAGTTCTCCCGTCCTCATGGGAATCAAACACACACACACACACACACACACACACACACACACACACACACACACACACACACACACACACACACACACGTCTAACCCTCTTACACTTACTCCAGCAACCAGTACCCTCTCC
Source organism: Batillaria attramentaria (assembly GCA_018292915.2). NCBI lineage: Eukaryota > Metazoa > Mollusca > Gastropoda > Batillariidae > Batillaria > Batillaria attramentaria. The sequence continues at coordinate 1,165,757 of JACVVK020000070.1, forward strand.
CACACACCCTTTGCCCTCCGCCCGTTGAGAGTTGGACTACTAGTAATGAAAAACGCTTATTCGGTTATCTATAGTTTTTTGGTTTTTTTTTTCCACAGACGTTCTGGGTTGCTAATGTTCTCAGTGGGCGGAGAAGAAAGCAAACCCACGCAAGGTTGCTCGTCCGTCCCTTTCTGCTACTGTTCGCTCCTCCCTGAACACCAAAACGCAAAGCAGCAAAATGCAGCATAAATTATGTTTACACGCTGCAAGACGATTTTGCTCTGGAGAACAATCATAAACTGAAAGATTGTGGTTGTCTCGCTATCTGAAGAAAATCTGACAGTTTGTATGTTTGCACAGCAGACTGGCATTGAAGAGGCACCAATGACAATAGAGACAGTCTCCAGTTCGTTGAGAAGAACTTAAGCCATTGACAGTAGAGAATAGCAAACAAAACTAATGCCAATTTTGACCTAAGTTCAACACTGACTAGGGGTGACGACATGCCAAACTACGTCATCGCGTTCCAAAGTCGTAACGTCCACGCGCTTCACTCTGTCTCGTATTCCCACTGGCTCAGTTCAAACAAAGTCTTTGAGTGTCATTCTTTGAGGTGATATTAGAAATAGTCAGATTGTTTTATTCACTAGCTTTTAGCCAATATTGAGGAAAATCGTTTGTAGTGTAGAACTGATTTGCGTACTTGTAAAAATCTACTCACAGGGAAAAACATGAAAACCAAATTTCTTACAAAAAAAAATGCAACGTACCCAGACTTTAAGGCATGCTTACTGACAATTAGAGTGTCTAAATACAGCATTTCAAATTATAAAAATAATCTCCAGCCTCGCAACAACAAAAAAAATCCAAGATGATCTGCATATCTTCATGGAGTAGCTAAAATAGTTTGGTGTTAAAGCAACAATTCTTGCACTTTGAAGGATTTGATTTTTTCTGTTTATTTTTAACTTAGAATACAGCTTTTACCCGTAGATGACACATATTTAAATTTACTCTTGTCAAAATCTAATGATGGGCTGTCAAAGGGACGAGCAACCGTAACAGGTCAACAGCATCATGCAGCCTCACGCGTCCGCAGAGAGCCTACACTGGAAACTTCATTCTAAATCTGAACACACTGGAAATATCTGTTCCAGTGTGTTGTACGGTGGGTGGCCTGAATCACTGTAGCGCGTGCCCACCTTTACCAGCGAGAGGAAATAACCGAAGATTGAAAGCTGAGACGAAGAACTTAAAGATGGTGCGTGTCGTGAATTGAGGAAGAATAGGGAAAGGGATTCAGTGAGGACTCCTAGCTATGACGTCACGCCATGAGTTTTATCGACAGATATTGCAAATGCAGCCAATAAACCCTGGCAATGACCGGTGCCGTAAAGAAATTTCGGAGCTCTCTCGGATTTCGAATCCCAGTCTACAGAAACCCCACCATACTACAGTATATGTATGTCAGTACAATATACTATTATAGGTACGCTTTCGGGGGTAGGGCCGTAGGTGTAGTTCGAGGGAGGTGACAGAAGAAATTGGTAGCCATGGTCGAAGATAACCTCCCGACGACCTTCCCCTTGGCCGGTACATCAAAGGCTAATCGACGGCTCTTCGCCAGAGAGAACTCGGATGAAATGAAAACAATAAGAACGTGACCTGCCTCACCTGTTCATACGGCTTGAAGTGCAGGTCGGTCCACATACGGTTCTCCATGAGCAGGTCGTAGTTGGAGAGCGGGATGTTGACCTCCCCGAGATACTCGGCCAGCTTGAAGTTCTGACTTTTATGGAAGGCCTTGATACGGAGTCGCAGGTTCTTCAGCTCTTCCATGTTGATGTCGTTGAAGAAAAACTCTCTGTTGTAGACTGGGTTGCGTGTATGTTTCACTGTCTCTGAGATCTGCTTCTGCAGCTTTCCTGGCATCAGCGACACCTGCAGGACGTAATAATTTTTAAGTATGTTGATTGGTTGGTTGGCTGGCTGCGGGTTTCACTTCATTTTCAGCTGCACAAGGGTGATCAACAACGGAGCAACAAGGGGAAACGCCGGCACAATCTCTGTTTTGGAAATGTTTAGCCCACCAAATTTGAAAATAAATGCTATTCTAAATTTCGCTACACAATTTCTAAATAGACGTGATTGTAATAATGTCCAGTGTGTGAGAGAATGTCTGTGATTCACGTGAGCGTGCGAGTTGTGTTCAGCTCGCGGCGCTTTGAGCTAATTCAAGAAACTAGATAAAGCGCCTACACAAAACTCAGTTATTAGTCATTGTTATTACAAACGTTCGGCTCTGTACCAGGATTCGATCTCACGACCCGAGCATTGACAGTCCAACGATCCAGCAGCTCGGCTTACCAAGTCCATCTCAATATACGATAACAACAACGATATCGTTAACTTTATTCATCTCTATAAAACAGTTACATGTTGGGCAGACAGCTCACACCTGTACCACATAATGAAATATGATATTTGACTCTTTTCTTATATGGGGATATGCTTTTGGGATACTCGCTTAAAAGATTAATTTGGTTATATTGCAATCGGAGCATTGAGTGATGCAAGATCAAGCCAGAGTCGACATATGTTTTAGCACCCGAACAGCCAATATTTCCTAAATTTCTCACTGTCAACAAAGGCACTAAAAGCATTTAAACAGAAACACAATATTAACCGCTGATGGCACCTCTTCTTGCCATCTCTTCTCGCCTGCACTGTATTCAGTGTTGAACGGGGACGTATCATAGCAGGCGTCTAGCCAGACCTTAACTTTGTTGTTGTTGTTGTTGTTGTAAGTTAACAGTTTATCAGAAAGCCATTCACTCGTATAAATCATTTTACACCCCCTGCAGCTGTATTTTTTTCCTTTCTATTTCTTCACGGGAAGCCGGGATAGCCGAATGGTAGAGCGTTGGACTTTCCAGTGCTCGGGTCGAGAGTTCGAATCCCGGCCGGGGGCAGATATTTGTGCTGGCCTTTCGATTTCTCGTTGTCCCGTCTTTGATACACCCCTACGTGATGGAAATAGAGGTTAAACTGCCAAACACCCATCCACCCCCACCCCCAACCCCACCTCTTTCTTTAGCCACAGTAAACACCAGGCGAGAGTCTGCAGGCAAATAACCTACACCCACATCAAGCAGTTTATAATGTCGCGCCCTTTTCCAGTGTCCTTCCAGCGTGCTGTTCATTCATATCACTGAGCATCACCTTCACCCGTCATTTTCACTGGTTGTATAAAAGGCCTGCACTTCCTTTAGCTTCAATTAGCTCCCCAAACCACCCACTCCCTCTATTAGCTGTATTTCCCACTATTATTACCGAGACCTGCCCTCGCTTACAAATCTCAGCACCAATGTGCAGCGTCAAGCGGCAACAATAAGTGTCCGATGTCAGTAAATTACCGATGTCAGTGTCATTATCATCACCGGTTGTTACATTCATACCAGATTCAGAGATCGTGTTCGGTCGTACGAAAGGCACCTCCGCCGCGAGCAATATCAAAATATCGATGGGAATTTTGTGAGCGCATGTGTACGGGAAGCCAGTTCAGTACACGAGTCATTAGTCATGTCACCAGCATACGACAATACGCCCACTATCATCGTAGAACCAGCACGGCTTTTTGATGACTCCAATACTCTCTCTCTCTCTCTCTCTCTCTCTCTCTCTCTCTCTCTCTCTCTCCTGCATGTCCTAGGTTTATACTGCCCCGCAGACCAATTTGCATTTGCTGAATGTTACGTGTTTTGTTGTTGTTGTTGTTTTCATGTAGTGCACGCACATCGAACCGTGAGTTAGTCTTTGTTGCTTACGCCCTAAACTCTCTCTCTCTCTCTCTCTCACACACACACACACACACACACACACACACACACACACACACACACACACACACACACACACACACACACGCACACACACACACACACACTTATCTGGAGTCCGCCTACCAGCGCATCCCACACACATCACTTCATTGACACCATCAACCATTCTGTCGACTCTAAACAGTTCAATAAACTGTACATGATCAACAACCGCATGCTCACCTTGAAGAACGGGTTGGTCATGACGTCAGGCCTCTCCGGAAAGTGTAGATTCTCAGCGCGAATCAGCAGCAGCTTGAGGCGACGCGTGGCCGGGAAATACTGAAAGGAAAACTTGATGTCACCACGCTCCGTGGCTGTTTTCTCCTCTCCATTCACCTCCGTCCGGGGGCGCTCCTGGTAAGTGTCACGTGACGTGCTGCCGCTGCTGCAGGCCTCGTGTGGTTGTCTGTCCGTGGCGTGGTGGTTGTTGACGGTTAGCAGGCAACCGGTAGCGGCCGTGGCTTCGGAAGGCGCCGAGTGACGTTTCTGGAGGCAGGAGTCTGGAGGGACGGCCATCAGGTTAGTGACGGGGATCCTTCTCACGGGACTGTCGCCTAGAGCGCTGCTGCTGTCTCTGTACTGTCGCCACAGGGCCGTCGTCATCTCCACCTGAGCCAGCGAGGACCGTCTCCTGTAATACCTCTGCGACCTACGGAACGACTCCCTCAAAGGGAGGTAATCGTTCTGGTCGGCAAACACGGGAGAGCACCTCCGAGGCGAGCTGGAAGCTGACAGACACGGGTGGTGCTCAGGAATTCCCCCTGAGGCCCCGGATGCGTCGTTACTGACCAGGGACTCGTGGGATCGGAATGGCCGGCGCGTGAACGTCCTCAGACGATGCTCGGCCTCCGGTTTGCTGCTGTGGAAAGGCGACTCCTTCCTCCTGGCGTGCGGACTCTCTCGCATGGTGGAGAAAGCAAAATTGGCCTTCACCTTATGGAAGTGGGTCTGCTCCACGGGCGGCGCCTGGTCCTGCTCGGAGTTGTTCTCTCTGGAGCTGTTGATGTTGGATAGTGAACGCGCCCCGAAGTCCCTCAAGAACCCGTGCGAGTCTCTCCTGGGCGACACCGGGGCTGAACGCACCCTGACGGGGGACTTGTTCTCCGGCACGGCCAGGCCGGCCAGCGAGTTCCTGGGGGACACGGCGGGGCTGGTGTTGGGGGAGCACGTCACGCTCATCCCGCTAGAGTGGCTCCTCAGGTCGTCGCTGGAGCAGATGCTGGGGTTCCGCGAAGACTCGGCGGATCCCGGGATGACGAACTCGGGTATGGTCTGAGGGGTGACGATGTTGGATGTGAACTTGGAGTCGGAGTTGTCGGGCGGTTTCAGCGTGTGGAAGCCTGCAAGTCGGCACTTGGTCACCAGCCAGTCTTTTAGTTCCTTCATGGAATCCATCCTGACGAAGCGAGATCTGATAAGACAGATATCATCATCATCATCATCATCATCATCATCATCATCATCATCATCATCATCGTCGTCGTCGTCGTCGTCGTCGTCGTCGCCGCTGTCGTCGTCTTCATCGTTGAGGTAGGAATCAACATCATTGTCACCATCAGGTCATCATCAACATCATTGTCACCATCAGGTCATCATCAACATCGTCGTCGTCGTCGTCGTCACCATCACAACCACCCCCCATTATCATCATCTGCATCATCATTATCATCACAACCATCATCAGATAATCATCATCATTACAAGATAACATAACCACAATTTTTATAAAATCGGATCCGTAGCAATGCCGGCGATTGCTGTACAAACTACAGCAGTTCAAAGAAAAACCTGTAACGCACTGAATATCGTGATACCTGAGGTCACAGTCCGCGGCCGTTTTGCCGGTAGTGTCGGGAACACCACGTGAACAATCGTTGAATTCCGCCGTCTTGGCGGTTGTAGCTGGCGTGATGGGGTTGTGGGTTTTGTCCGGTCAGCAGCCTCTGATCAATACCCGGGCAAACACACGCTGGAGACAGCAAAGAATACAACATGCAATGAAAAATTAAACACACAAAATTATTCAATGAAAATGTTTACAGTGTCGGAATTCAAATTCAGTACCATTAAGAGAGAGAGAGAGAGAGAGAGAGAGAAGGAAAAAGAAGGTCGCGCTCCTGAATGTTCATATTCACCCACGTGTTTGAGTGCAGTGCTTTACTTGGTTGGGAGAGGCGGAAACGCCCACTTAGGACATATGTCATCCGTGTGCGTAGGTCTGCATGTGCAAAAAAGTTGATACGTTGCGGTAAATGGATGCCGCAAGTGAATCCGTGAAATGGCGACGTAAACATGATGGCATGATCTTCCAAGATGTCATTAAGGATGTCGGAGATTGTCCTGCGTAGGCGCAATATGTAATAAAACCGCTCTATTATTAAGAGTGTAGTTTTATTAAATTAATTCGAACTTTTTCATGGCTTTCTGTGCAACATTGACAACGGCCGACTGCATACGCGTAGGCTGACAGACAGAATTTTATCGGAAAGGTACAAAAATGAGAGACAGCCGTTTCCGCTGTAACATAATAAGAAAGCCGCTCTGTCTTTTTTTCCAAACAAAATGGCCTTCTGATACGTAGGTCGGTGTGTATCAGAACTTACAGCTTGCTGGTGGTTTGATACGGACTAACTAACATTGTTACAGTAAACTTGAGAATTCTCCGGGATTTTAAACACGGTTAACAGGCTTGCCACGCTATTGACGTAGGCCGGATTCACAGCGCTGGCAGTAATTATGACCAGCTTCATAAGCCGGGCTACACTGCAAACATGGCGTCTTCCTTACGGTTAGGGTTAGGTTTCAGGGACAGGGTCAGTTTCTGCACTTTCCCGTCAAACTTTGACACCTCTCTCTCTCTCTCTCTCTCTCTCTCTCTCTCAGCCTCCGTAGACGAAGTGTCCGACTTTCTGTCGGGGTTTGTCAAATAAGATTTCAAAAATCAATAGTGGTCGAGGTCGTATACTTGCCTGTAGCAACCTTCTGCAACACTCTGGTGGGGACGGTTCATTACTCGGGGCAAAATAACTAACACTGCTACACACGGTCTACGTGCAAACTGTTCTTCCTCCAACGAGAAAGGAACCCGTCGACTGCAGACAAACTACTGACACCACACGGCGGCTGTACTGAACAAGACGGGGCCAGCTCAGTTCAGACAGTGAAACCCTGACGCTTGCAGCCAAATGGCGGGGAGTTGGACAAGGTACTGCAGTAAAAGGGTGGGTACCCAGCGTGGCTGTTTTCAGGTTAAACGTCTTCTGCCCGCATCAAGGGTCATTTCAAAGAAGGGAGCCCTGAAGAAGCCTGTATACATTTTGACTCTTTCGGGACTCGAACCCTGGACCTCCTGATCTTGAGTCTTACGCTCAACCGGTTCAGACACCTAACTGCCCGGCTGTTAAAGTAACCATGCAGGGTTACAACTGGCTCACAAATGTTAGGAACTGTTGGAGTGATGACATCTTACCAAGTACACATGTACACTGTTATAGCCTTACTCATCACGGGGGGCAATCAACATGGACGGGCGTTTTACCGGTGCTATGCCGCTCCAAATCATTCACCGCAATCCCACGCCATAGCACCGCGTGTGTGTGTGTTTTTTTTTTTTTTAATTCACGCCATAGCGCAGATAAAAGACTTTTAATTTTCAGTTGACGGTTAGAACTGAGACTGAAAGGCGTCGTTTATCAACCAGATACCGACTTGTTATAACATGTAACTACGTTTTTAGTCTCTCTTTTACTTTGTATTATATCAGTGTGTGTGTGTGTGTGTGTGTGTGTGTGTGTGTGTGTGTGTGTGTGTGTGTGTGTGTGTGTGTGTGCCTGTGTGTGTGATTTATTTTAAATTATGATCTTAGCATAAGGAGCGGAGCGATTGCATTCTGTTTTAAAATGTACTTTTATAACAGATAATAAAGTATTTTTGAATTAAATCTGAATTGAATTTCAAGATGTATATATGCTCATGTTTTGAAATAACGGCTTTAAATGAGAGCAATCTTCTTCGAAACTTTAGAAGCAGCATAACAACGAAATAAAGGTGGCCCATTTTCATTGCCACCACCACCAGCACCACCCCCCTCCCGTGCTCATGCTGCAGACAGAATTTACGCCGTAATGTAAAGCTGCTAACGTGATCGTTTAACAGCGGAAGTTTGGGTACGGGTCGTCAGTTCTCCCCACTCTCACGGTCAGCATACCTCAGTTTTATTGCATTTAGAGTTCTGCTTACCCTACCATATACCATTTCCAGTGGACACAGTCACTCACGAACACAGCCGTTCAAACAGAGAAGATGCTGTAATTGCGTGAAGCCTGGCAAAGTTGAGTTGTGCGGCTTTACTACACACTGGGCGGGGGGTCTGGTAACCTTGCCCACATTGTACAACCTCATGTGGACTGTATGTATGTGTGTGACTTGTCCACTGCAGTCAAGGGAAATGGTGTACCCAGCCTGGCAATTTTTGTTTAACTGAAACAGCAATCATTTGCACTGTTCAGGTATCTACTGAGGAGTACGATTGTTGTCCACGTCCCATCATACACCTCCCCCTTTGGCAGGTTCTAAATCAGTTCTAAACACACACACACACACACACACACACACACACACACACACACACACACACACACACACACACACACACACACACACGTGTTTAAATTAAAGCGTATAAGCGTGGTACAATTCAGATACCGTATTGAGAAAACTTGACGCCTTACGTTAAAACTATTTACAAATCATTCCCGTGGCTCAGCTCATTGTGGACTTTCTGCGGAATAAAACAATTATTATTATATTTGTCATCATATTTACTTTAGTGACCTACTTTCGAGAAACCCAATTTGCCAACCGAAAGAAATCAGTTTTGGCGAGAAGATTCAAACAGAGTATAATAATGAATAACCCAAGGGTTTCGCAACAGCACAGCAACAAACTGACGGAATTTGCGCGCCGTTGTCTGTGTCAGTTTGGGTTCCCCTCTGATACGGGATGTAACGTGATGGTTTGAAGGTGACTGTTGAGACAGCGAATTACAATAAGAAAACACACAATTATATGGTTGGCGAAATCTGACAAAATACAAAGAGCGGTTTTTCTTCTGCAAAAATATGGACGGTCCTGCTTTTCTTCAGGAAAACAGCTTTTTCCCCTGCAGAATGACACTTTTCAGTAGAAACACTTTTTTAAAAGAAAAATCGACAATTCTGTCCAAAAGCAATGTTTCTAGAGAAAAAATGGCGAAGAATAACCGCTGGGGAAAAATGTTATTTTGTCATTTTCGTTTATTGTCGAATTTCTTCAGAACTGAAACCAATTTTCTTCTGTGCAAAAGCGCTTTTTTCTGCACAAAAAAAATATGATCGAATTTTCTGTAGAAAAACTGCTGTTTTGTCAGATTTCGGCAACCCTACACATTCATATGCTTTCTCATCGTAAATCGTCTTATGGGACACCTTCAAAACACCACGTTACACCCCGTGCCTAAGCCTTAAGGACTAACTACGCTAAGCAGACAGTGAGCCTTGCTATCGTGACGCTTTAGAACCACTAATTCTTAACAGAAGGAAGAAAAAAAAAAGATCAGAGAAAGAAGGAAGTTGCATTGAAGAAAATCTTCCCAACGCACAATGAAATGGCTGTTAAATACAGCGTGACATTTTGAAATCCTCGTGAGAATAATACGAACTGACAAAGCTCCGGCTGAACAGGATTTCAAAGACAATGAAAACAAAGAAACGGCAAAAACGGTGATGGCATTTCCTGTAATTAAATCTGTTTAACACTAGAAACCCTTTACCAGACCAAAGCCGTGCTTTTTATACAAATCAGTTCTCATTACCATTTTGCGGCGAAAACCCATTTTCACACAAAAAGCGGCAATTAAAATACGAAATGAAACATGTCAGCCCGATAAAATCATGAGTTTGTTTCTGTGAATTTGTTCATATTGTTTGTTGTATAGCTGCTTATACGTGGTAGAAAAGGACGTTAAACTCCCAAACACCCACCCCCGTATACCTGCTTTTCGGAACTGAACGGTCTTTAAAAGAACGGTTCATTTAAAGTAAAAAACAAAACAAAACAAAAAACCTAAACTTTCTCTTTTATTGTTCTCTCTCTCTCTCTCTCTCTCTCTCTCTCTCTCTCTCTCTCTCTCTCTCTCTCTCTTGGAGTTTCTGGCTATGAGGCTGAAGGAAGAACAACTCATTCTGGGGTCTTGCCTGATGACTGCCCCTTGACCTGAAGGATTTGGGCCAGATGAAGCCCGATTCTCAGCCTGTAAAATTATGCATAAGCTTACATCACACGCCTTTGTTTTATTCGGTGTATGCTTTCCCAACAACATTCTACCGTGTTATAGTTGGTTTTTGTTGTTGTTGTCGTTGTTGTTCGTCAAAACACGTTTCGATTTGATTGGACAGAGAGATCGTTCCTGCAGGGTGGGTCAGTGTGAAAATAGCAAGGTATTGTATCATCCCATTGTAAAGAGACAACAGAAACTTCACTTACCTGCCCCTACGCATACTCTCCCACGACTGAGTCTTAGCAGGGTTCACAAACTCCTACGACAAAGCTACATGAGCACAGAGCACGCTACCACTAAATCCTTTTTCCCATGGGCATTGTTGCGCGAACTAACTAACTAACTTCCCACGCGCTTACGTGGGTGAGATATAAAACAGAATATTCAAAATCAAACCCGTACAAATGAACAGTTCGCGGCGCTTGTTTTTCACAAACAAATCGCATGCCTTGTCTCGGGTAATGATTAATGCCCCGCTGTCGTTTGCATTTAATGAGTCTATCACGTGACACCAAGTCGAGGTAAATACTTGCACGCTTTGGCCACGCATCCACTTGTGAAGTTGAGAGTGTTGAAAGGTCGTGATCACCTGTAACAGGTATTTCCCCACCCACACTGGGGAGGAGGACAAAGAACTTAATTAAAGTCATACTAGCGAACACGAACTTCCCGCTCACAGTTATCCCCGACTGACCACTGTGCGTCCTATTCTAACGGACAGCTATGTCCAGATCTCCGATCACGAGAAAATTGAGAACTGTCGTCATCAGTGACGCACGATCGGCAAAATACATTTCTACCAGTAATTGTTTGTACTTGTAGTCGGTGGTGAACAACACATAACTGTAGTCGTTTCTTTAAATACAACACTTGAAAAAGCAATACAATATGTATTTATAACTAACCCTTTCCTAACCCCGTATCGACTAGGCTTCAACTGGAGGTTGACATCTTTGACTTGGTTCACGATCGCGAGTTAGCCCTTCCCCTGCCCCCCCCCCCCCCCGCCCCCGTCCCCTTCAGTACCCACATTTGTATGCACGCTCGTCACTCCCTTCCGAAACAAAACGATAACAAAATCTGCAATCAGATTAGTTTTAAAATACTGCTAAGCGGATCGTGTAATTGGAAAATATGTAAACTGTAAACTTAATTTAGCTTTGGCACAGAATCCTTGCATAGCCGTTTTGGCAAGATCGCGGAATGTAGGCACTCTCTGATTGTACACCAACCGCCACTGTGGAACGTGCTCAAACAAAATCAAACACTTCCAGTATCTGTAAGTGATGGAAGCTCTTTACTCTTGAAAAACAGACTAATATTTGCTTTAGGTTTATGCCACGTGATCTCAACAGATGCCGCCCGGGGGGGGGGGGGGGGGGGGGGGGGGGGGGAGGTAGTTGACCCAAAGATCAAGGCAGTGGGGAGTGAACTAGTAAACTAGCGTTATTTTCATTGTTTCTCTTCTTTTCTTTTTAACCAGGCTGACGTCACAAATGGAAACTGACCAACTCCACCAAGGAAGGGAAAGCAGAAATACTGTAGTAGATTCAGTATTGATTACTGCCCCTGCACAAAGTTAATACTGTTTTGACCAATGCTCGCGTGTTAATTAAAACAACCAGGAAGTGTTGGGCGCGTTTCCTGTGTCAGCTAAACTTACTAACGATTTACTAATGAGTCCGGGTGCCAATGAAAATAATGTGCGCACGGGTGCGGCTACTGCGGTCAAGTATTAAAGACAGCACATAATGATACAGTCTGGAGTTTAGCCCGAAGAATCACAGGCTGTCTGGTGCACCGCGCGATGTAGGGAGAGCACGCAATCTCGTCAGGTTTGAGGAGATTGTTCGGGCTGAAGAATGAACTGTGTACAGGATCTGTCAATTGTGACGTTTGAGGGGAGACTAATTTGCAGTTGGTAATGTGATTTTCACTACTGAGCGCTGAACGTGTTCTTACAGCGAGGTCTTCAGGCGTTCAGTCTCTGTCTAGTGGCTTTATGAAACAGCTTCTGCTTACATGCTTGTATTAATGCGGGTCGAAATATGAAGGCTGACAGTCTGTATACACGCTATTTGTCAGCCGTGGTGTAGGTCCAGTTTCCCTTCAGTAGCCTTGTTTCGCTCACCTTTTGCCTTCTTGAGGTATTTTCAATTAACAATTGTTGGCTTTACTTGTCATAAATAAGGACCAGTTTGCATCATTTGTTCAATGTTACGTGTTTTGTGTAGTTTTTTTTTTTTTTTTTCAAGTAGTGCAGGCACATCAAACCGCGGATTGGTCTTTGTTGCTTACGCGCCAATACGCGGCGATAAGCCCTACAGATATTCTCTCTCTCTCTCTCTCTGAAAGTTGACACGGATGTGGGACCGTCATATCCGCAAGAGCATGTCAGCACGTCTTGCCACCGAAGAGCTCATTTCCACAGCATAGATTAGGATCGTGCGAGAAAAAATCGAAAAAAATCGAAAGCGAATGGAAGAGTCAGCGTGCTGGGCAGTTATCGGAGCCGTGTCGTCATTGTAATTTCCTGGTGAATTGTTTGCCAGTCCATCTCTAGCCAGAAATGTCGGTAACAATGTAAGTCATATTGTGATTAGCAGGCCGTCGGCACAGTCATTCAGATACGCGTTATAATATTATCGTTCCTTTCTCTGTTTTTGTAGTTTTCTTTCCCAGAGGCAAAGTAAGGTACACTTCTGTTGTGCTCTTGTGGTGTTCCTGTTGTTCATGTAGGGGTGGGTGTGACTATGATGATCAGCGTTGTGCTCGTGTAGTGTTCCTGTTGTTCATGTAAGGGTGCGTGTGACTATGATGATCAGCGTTGTGCTCGTGTAGTGTTCCTGTTGTTCATGTAAGGGTGCGTGTGACTATGATGATCAGCGTTGTGCTCGTGTAGTGTTCCTGTTGTTCATGTAAGGGTGCGTGTGACTATGATGATCAGCGTTGTGCTCGTGTAGTGTTCCTGTTGTTCATGTAAGGGTGCGTGTGACTATGATGATCAGCGTTGTGCTCGTGTAGTGTTCCTGTTGTTCATGTAAGGGTGCGTGTGACTATGATGATCAGCGTTGTGCTCGTGTAGTGTTCCTGTTGTTCATGTAGGGGTGGGTGTGATCAGTGTCTGTCTCTTCTTGATGTTGACGAAGTATCTGTTACTAGTAGTTTGTTGTGTTGTGCGTTTTCTTGGCGGCTAGCGGGGCTAGGGTCCACGTGTTCTGAACAATAGTAGGCTACGCTGCAATAATCATTTTGTTCGTTCATAAACTTTCAGTTAGCAGTGTGTGTGTGTGTGTGTGTGTGTGTGTGTGTGTGTGTGAGCGCCAAGGAGTGGAGAGGAGAGGGCGGAGGGGGCGGCAAATGTCAGCGGCGGCCAGTGCCGGAACTGTTGAAATGCAAGATGTAGAAGGGCAGCCCTTGACAGGATGTGTGAGGTGTGGAGATGAGATTAGGGCCAGCCTGTAATGGTGTAGTCGAGATAAGACTTTTCCCGCCACTCTTGATGACGCACCCAGGCCGTCAGGCGCCCAGATCTGCTGAGAATCGGATTGTCTCCCCGTGCCCGCCTAGTGGCGCTGTGTCTCGAGCGAGGCGACACTTGAAGAAATTCACTGACGCTTGGCAAAGGTCATCTGATGGCCATTCTCTTTCACATGCCGCAGAGAGAGCGAGAGAGGAGCCGGATAACGCTGCTAGCATGGTGAATTCAATCAAAATCTCAGCGATTGTCACAGATGACATAGATTGCACTGTACCTGAATAGTAAGGAAGGCGTAAGATTGTTACCTAGCACGCAGTCGCTGTCAGACCTGGAAAGCGTGCAGGGAACACTGTGGTAATTACCATCCACTACAAGCGCCACTTGTCACGATTTCTTCGTACGCGCTACATACACGATATCTTCGTACGCGCTACATACACGAGATCTTCGTACGCGCTACATACACGATATCTTCGTACGCGCTACATACACGATATCTTCGTACGCGCTACATACACGATATCTTCGTACGCGCTACATACACGATATCTTCGTACGCGCTACATACACGATTTCTTCGTACGCGCTACATACACGATATCTTCGACTGAAGGCAATATTTATGGAATGAAATGGTGACGTTATCTTCCTCATTCACCCCCCCCCCCCCCCCCCTCGGTCTCTGCTGTCCGCTCAAAGTGTGCGTCTCCAAAATCAGTGTCGCCAAAAAATCTTTAAAATATAGAGTTCAAAGTTACACAGAGCCGCAATGCAAAAAATGATACTTTTTTTTTTTCTCGGTTCGAGAAAATGACGGGACGGACGGCTGAGTTTGACACTATTCCTGTACGCCCCAGGTTTATCACTCTTTTCCCTTCCCGCTCATCCAGCCTGTGGCGTTGATTTGCCTGGAAGGTCAAGGTCAAGGCCATGCGTGGATGCTGATTTTTGTGTTTGCTTTGTAACGGCCATTGTCTCCGACTGACACAATCTGACGTAGCTACTTTAGGCCTAATTGAGTGAATTGGACCAAAAACACCGACAGGGAGGACTGACCGACACACCGTCTATACATACTCTGCTAAACACCAGTACATCACATGCATGTCAGCATTCCAGTTTTATGTCTGTGATTAAGACAAGGCCGTACACTGTTCATCTCAACGGCCGCGATTTAGGTAAATCGCTTTAGCAATCTACGTCTGTTGCAGACAACGTCCCTTTTATGAGCTCCGCGTGTGTGACTGACAGAATCGCGTGCATGATCAAGGCAAAAACTTGCCAGGCTTTAACCGGTCGGTCGCACGTTAATAGTCGAAAATTACTAGCTTCATGGGAGGGTTGCAGGGGAAGGGGGTGGGGGTGGAGTAGAGAGAAGGGGTTAAGTAGCGCTGAAATGGTTAGTGTAGTATCACATTTTGGGGCGACAAGCTGGGTACATTGTCTGTGCAGAGCCTCTATTTGAGACATACAGGTCACGTGCGCAGGAGCCGGGATAGCCGCCCAGCGGCAGAACGTTGGAGTTTCAATGCTCGGGTCATGAGTTCGAATCCCGGCTAGGATCAAAAATTAATATTTGTGCTGGCCTTTTTCTCGTTGCCCCGTCTTTGATATGAATCGGGTGTGGTGGAAAATATTGTTAAACACTCGAACACCCACCCACCCTTGTCGTGAGCGAGCGGCACTGACTTTAACATCTGGTATGAGCTGGGATTCTGCTGATCATCGCTTCCTTGCCGGTAACGTGGAATGGTGGCGGAAGGTGCTTCGCGAGCTTGTCGAGTTTCCGCTAGTCATTTTGTGTTTCGTACATGAATGCCGGAGGACCTGGAGAAAAAACCCCGATGAGCAGACCGAAAGCCCGGAAAAACGGTATCACTTACCACAACTCAACGTGGGGTCGGACCCACGCTACACCGTCACAGTACTGACGGCCGTTCAGTAAAGCAACTGTTAGTCAAACGCTTGTCACTTACTGAGCCACTGCTCATGCACTTCAAGTAGGAGAACATTCAGAACAAACGACGATACCCCAATCGTCCGCTCGTATTCAGTGGATGTCAAGGACCTCTCGGAAAGTATAGCGACCCTTCACCTCTCTTCTTCAATCAGGCCAGTCATTGTGCACGAGCCTGAGGGCTTTCTGCACCGACCTGCACAAATCATGAGAGGGCTGCGTGCTTTCACTTCGTAAATACGCCTCGTAAAACGGCGGATATCCGAACGAGCCTTCATGAAAGGAAACCATTAAACTGGAAACACCCGCTCCTGGGACAGAAGACAGTCAGGACGAAACTGTTTAATTACACGTCATGCATTTCGTCTTTGACATTTACAGTGCCTCCTTTAAATAAAGACCGACATCGGAAAATGTCAAACCTCATCTACGTTTTTCCCTCTGTCGCTTTCTTTTTTGCTTTAGTTGTTTTTCCATTATTGTAGGCGTAATTGTACGTAGAGTTGCACGAATGACTAAAACGACATGCAGGCAGTGGAGAATGTGGACTTCTTGTTTTGTTTTCTGTTTGTTTCCTTGTTGGTAATTGTTTCTTTGTTTCGTTCTTTCTGTTTCTCTTTTTTGTTCTGTTGTGTTGTGTTGGTGGTGATGAAGTGGTGGTGTCGCTGTTCTTCCTTTCCGCATGACAGAGGGACCATTCCCTACACGCGTCTACCGCTTAAATCGATTGTGTCTCAAAATCTCCATACTGGAATACTTAGGACGCTTTGTGCGCGCGCACACACACACTCACACACACACACACACGCACACGCACACACACACACACACACACACACACACGCACACGCACACACACACACACACACAGTGCAGAGAAAGAGGGATAGAGATCAGGGTAACAGACAGAATTCTCAACTTACATTATCAGCTAATGGCACAACAAAAACACTTGCTAGCATTTTTCTCCAGCATAATTTGTCGGCGTGTCAAGCAAGCATGTATTGTTCGCTGGATTTACACCAGAGACATATTGAACAGTTCGGTTTACAAACATATAAAGTCCCATGGCCAGATCTGCAGGCCTGCCGTAACATAAAGAGGTTTGCCATGTTAGGGAGAGGGGAGAAGAGTTGTACCGATCAGCACGGAATAAATATCCCGCTAAATTTTCTCTCTAAGGTCTGAGGGTGAACAACGAAACACATTTAGCTGGATGTCAGCATTGTGTCTCTGGAGAGCAAAATCCCTCTCTTCTGGTAGGCAGCGAGAGTATCTGTCTGGAGACAAACCTCTGCCTGTTGCAAAACGCCACTGGATTTGCCCGTCTGCCGAAATGTTCACTTTTTTTTTTCTTTCCTGGTGCAAGGAAATGAGGGGAAAGCATCCATTTTGCCGGGTCGCTAAGGTTGACATAAGCCGGTGCAAAAAATATGTAGATGTGTCCTTCCGGTTGTGTTGGATTTTTTTTCCAAGTCCATCTGATCAAATAAAAGGGTATCACTGGGTTTTGCACTTTTTCCGTTTTGTGATATATATGTTAGACGTAAATGGAAAGATAAAAAGCCGTGTTTGTTTTATAATTTGACAAATATCATACGTGAATGTCCACTTTTCTCTCATACAGTTGTGGTTGGAAGTAATTTTGGTCTAAGCGTGGTCGTTGTTGTTGTTGTTGTTGTTGTTAATTGGTATGTCCTCTTCAATCATTCTGAGCCCCAATCGTGGTTTTTGTGTGATTGATAAAGTCTATTTTGCTCAAGAGCAAACACAAGTAATATGATAACCGAGAATATTCCATGATGCGACTGCTTGTATTATTTCCACGGAAAAACGATCGACAGCTACAAAATATATCATGCACGTGCGTCAGTATTCCAACAATGAACTGACAACGTAGCCAATGCGCTTGTTAATAAATGTATTTATACCAGACAAACGTAACCCATGTTCTGTTCATCTACAGAGTGAATGTTTGACATTTAGTGGTTTAGTGGATGTTTCACTTGACAAACAACGCTGCATTCACCAGTGCAATATTGGATTGTGTTTATTGGACAAGATATGGCTCTTGAGCCGGTAGTAATTTGCCTCTCTCATTTATTGAAAGACGCGCTATAAACGAACTGCTGCAGATAGGGTGACAAAAATTTGTAATACAATTGCATAATTTTTATTTTGTTTTTGAAACGAGATGTGGGGCTTTCGGGTTTGGTTTCCATGCATTAGTTGTTCTTTATGTTGTTATTCGTTCGTGGCTTTTCCTTCTTTTCTTTTCTTTTCCTTCTTTCCTGAGAACACAGGCGAACCAGGACACAGGCGTGAACGTTGTCCGACTAGAACAAGAAATACAGACAGACTATGTAGCTTGGCTATTTTGCCCCACGGTCTTAGATTAGTGGCATGCACATGCACATACTATATGCGCTGGGGACCCGTCACCATAGTTAAGTGGTTTTGTGCTATCAGTGCGAGGGTCGTGAGTTCCACTCCCCGTCAGGACGTCGGAAAGCGCGTGCTGGATTGTTCCAAAGATCCTCTATACAATAAGATTATTGAATAGAGGATCTTTGATTGTTCCTGGTTGCCGCGTGTTTGTCACCACCCTACACTACATCTACACGATGGAAATCACCACCCGTCCTCCCACCTCCCACCTCCCTTAAATCAGCTGTCTCACGTTCGTCTCCAGCTTCGGGTTTTGTTTTGTTTTGTTGATAGTTTTTTGTTTTTTCTTAAATTTGTTTGTTTTTGGAGTTCTGGGGTTGTTGTTTTGTGTTTGTTTTGTTTTGGGTTTGAGGGGATTTGTTGTTGTCGTTTTGTTGTTTTTGTTTTGTTTTTTTGTTGGGGGGTGGGTGGTGGTGCTGTTGTTGGTTTGTTCGCGTTTGTTTGTTTCTTTCTTTGTTTCTTTCTTTGGTTTGTTTGTTTGATTGCTTTTGTTTTTTTGTTTGTTTTTTTTTGGGGGGGGAGGAGGGGGGGGTCTACACTCTCCAAGCTATATCGATCAAGCACACAGTTTATCCGCCTGTAGCAGGTATTGTACCGTATGACTGTGTACGTATACTATACGTCTGCAGATAACGTGACTTGAACACCTGCGGTGCGAATTGAATACAATTCTCGTCCTATTCTTGGTCCTAACGACAATTCTCGTCCTATTCCTGGTCCTAACGACAATTCAGTTCACAGTGTGTGTTGGCACCGTAGGTGCTTTTGTCTAAGGATTTCGAACCTTGGCGTTACATGACTCTGCCTTTCTGTTGGAAATTGGAGAAAAAAGAGCGTCTGGAAATTAAAACTGAGTTCACGAGTGCGTTGTTTGATTTTTTTTAATCTAAAATATCCGATTTACTGGAACTATATAACATTTATAGTAGACCGCAGACAAATACAACCACTGATTATTACTGAGAAAAATCACAGATTGCTGTTTCACAAGCAATGTTGACGCAAAAAGAAAACATCAGTTAGGATACAACATCAAAAGTGTTTTTCCAGGATGGTAGATGAATCTAGGTTTCGTGAATCAGTTCTTTCTATGTGCACGTGTTGTTCTGGACGGAAGTCAGCTTTTTCCTAACAAAAACCCACACCGCCTTGAGAAAAATAAAATCACTAATCAGATGAATCCCTTCATTCCCCAGGATACAAGTCCCCTGGAAGTATGTGGCGGTCTTTAACACACCGATCGTTTCACAGGAAACGAGTTGCTTCCCTACCGTGGTCAAGGAAGCGAGTTGCCTCCCTTCCCGTAGCCAATCAAGTGCTGACAATCTCTTGCTTTGTCCGGATCTGGAACAGTAGTCAATCTCCTGTCCGCCTCGTCCACCTCGTCCTCCCCTACCTCCAATGCCCCCCCCCCTCACCCCTTGCCCCTCATTTGAACCCTCCCCATCCCATCTATATCCACCCACCCATGCACCCTTCAGCGAACTCTCGCTCGCCACCGTTCATTCAACGATATTCCCAAGTGCAGTGACGCTTTCGTTCTGTCCGTCTAATTCTTTTGGCTTCTTTACAGGGAACATTTTACGTACATCATCCAGTCGCGCTGAAATTTATTGGCCATTTAAGATCTTTTATCGTGTATCGGTTTTAATAGGGGAGTCAGGGGAGCCGAATGGTAGAGCGTTGGACTTTCAATGTTCGGGTCGTGAGTTCGACTACCGGCTGGGGCCAAATATTCGTTGCCCCCGTATTTGATATCACCCTTACGTGGCGGAAAAGGACGTTACACTCCAAAAACACCCACCCGTCCTCGGTTTTAATAAAGGTTAATTCAATATTCTGTTTGTCAGACAACTGTTACTTGGATTACAAGCGTATTTTCAAACCTAACTAGCGCTGGCATTGTACATCCACTGTTGAAAAGAAAACAGAGGCAAAAGGAAAACCAAACACCCACCAGAAAGACGCAGAAATAGACGCGTACACTGGCAACGAATGCTGACAGAAGATCATCCTGAGGTAATTTCATCTTTTCAACAACAGGAAACACTCTATGAAACACACAAAAAATCCGACGAGAAAGTCAGCGTAGAAATGTTCCTCATCTATTGCAAACAACGCCGGTAGTTCGTTCTCGTACACCATCAGTCGTAAATCCCGGAGAAAGGCGTTAGAAATTAGCAGAGACACTGTATCAAGTTTCACGTCAGATACAATCTGCTGTGAATCTGACACTTAGTCTGTGACAGCCTACGTGTCAAAGAATCACTAGTCGGCTGAGTTAGGTGTAAGACAAACTAAAATGGCATTGTGCCATGCTGTCACAGACGCTGTCGTACAAGCCCACACTATCTTCTCGCAGCCTATATTCAGTCAAAGTTCATTTGCTGGCTGAAATGATTGTTTGGGATATTTGTACACTATGCTTTGTTTTGGTTTGTTTGGTTTGGTGTGGTCTGGTATGGGTTTGATATGGTTTTGGTGAGGTTTGGTATGGGTTTGATATGGTTTTGGTGTGGTTTGGTATGGGTTTGATATGGTTTTGGTGTGGTCTGGTATGGGTTTGATATGGTTTGGTGAGGTGTTGTCGGTTTGTCTGTCTGGCTGTTTGTTTGTTTCTGCACATGCGCGGTGTCTTCGGGGCCTCAAAACACAGCCTAGAGTCCATTGTAGCCAAGAGCCGTTGTTGTTGTTGTTGTTGTTGTTGTTGTTGTAATCGCTTTTTCAGATTCGTGTTAGAGTTGTCTCCCGTTTCCGTCTGTTCTAAAGTATGTCCCTGTTGAAGGTTTCCGCTGTGCTCTCCCGCTACAAGTGGGTTCTACACTTTTGCTTACTAACTGCCGGGTTGCTTTTGTTGTTGTTGTTGGGTTTGTTTGTTTGTTTGTTTGTTTGTTTTTTGTTCGCTTTTTGCTCGATTTCAGTTTTGCAAACAGAAGATGATTCCTTCGGATAGGCTCTCATTCCTGAACACTTCAATCACAAATTAGAGCGGCTTTTGAAGAAACAAAACTTCATCGCAGACGGTTGTTAGAACTGAGATTGCCCTTAGGGCAATAATAATAATAATAATAATAATAATTGAATGACGCTCTTCATCACGCGGGAGCTCAGCGCGCCTGAACATATTTCGAGTATGGGCGTGTTTGACTGTTTTCGGTGTTGGCCCTGCGTGCGAAAACCAGGCAACATTTACGGTTCCTTAACGGCTCTTACTTCAGCGAACACGCGTATAATCAAAGTGCAACACTCCCACTTAGCCAAATGTAAATCCATACGCGATGCAGACACATGATGAATGATGATAGTTTTAGTGAGGCCACTAGTGGACAACCCTACACTTACTGGGTAGGAATTAAGTTACAACAAACATTCAACCACACAAATAATTTTATTTACAACATACAACGGCATGTACGTCAACTACAAACAAACAATGCCCAGGAGCACTGACAGCCCGCCAACGTTTCACACACAGCCTCAGGCCTAGATTAATTTTTACTCTCCTTTTCACCGCGCGTACACGATTATTGAAGACAAGAATTGCATCATGAGATTGTGACACCACTATAGCTGGCTCTCCCGGAATCGAATCATTCCGACCCGCTGGCTCCCGCTGCCGATATTAGTGAGGCGAGAGAATAACATGAACACGATTTGTGAAATGATAACCTTCAGAAAGCCGCCAACAAATCGAATCATAATCTGTTCACCGACGGCCATTGTAGGACGGAAGGTAGGCAGACAAAAGCTCCCCGCATGAAGAAACGGTTTATTCAACATGTACGCGCTTTGAGTGTCTGCGTCAAATGACACTGGCATGTTATTGCGTCCGAGTAATCTCCGTGAAACCACGCTTTTTCAATACCAGCCATAAGTGGGCTTAATTGATTGAGTGCGGTGTATCCTTGAAATTGACAGGATGAATGGTACAAAAATACAGTGAAGGATGAATGATAAGAGGGTGATTGAGAAGGATGAATGATAAGAGGGTGATTGAGAAGGATGAATGATAAGAGGGTGATTGAGAAGGATGAATGATAAGAGGGTGATGCATACAGTATCAACAAAATCATTACTTACCCTGCGGCCAGTTCCTGTTTCCTGCTCACTGTATAGTCTCAGACAGATCGATCAATACGGCCCTCCTGCTCACTGTATAGTCTCAGACAGATCGATCAATACGGCCCTCCTGCTCACTGTACAGTCTCAGACAGATCGATCAATACGGCCCTCCTGCTCACTGTGCAGTCTCAGACAGATCGATCAATACGGCCCTCCTGCTCACTGTACAGTCTCAGACAGATCGATCAATACGGCCCTCCAGCGAGACTGACAGCTGAAAAAAATGAAACAAACGAATCTGGTAACCGAAGGTGTGTAAAACCGCTTAAAAGACTGATGTTATTCCTTAACACACTATTTGCTAATGTAACTAAACATGCAAAGTGCGTCACATACTACTGGCTAAACCTGTTTAAAACGCGAGGAAACGCAACTATGACGGAAAACTATTATATCCCAGACGAATTGAGAGTCTGTCTAAGGTAACTTGCAGTCGTTTTGCAAACAAATGCTATTCATTATTTATACCAAACGTTAACCAAATGACTTTATCTGCGTGTTAATTTAGTGTACGTCAGGAGATCACCGGAATGGACGGTGCCGTGTTGGTTTGTTAATGAGGCCTGAAGACAAAGAGACGGGACAAAGGTTATGGGTGTGTAAGACGGTAAAACAGGGACAGTTTCTGTCGGAAAAAATCCACCAGAGAGCTGTTCAATTCAGACAGTCTGCTAGGCCGACCACGTTTAATTTTCTTTAACAGTTAATTGCCCAGTTTCCAAGTTGTTGTTTTATTTGCCATGCGCATGATAGCACCAAGTCAAACAAATAAGATCGCCCTTCAAACAGGCGTTACTGAGTTAGTGGGTGTTTGTATAGAAGACCTTGGTATACACATAAATGAAAGTTAGTGGTGTTCATATAGAAGACCTTAGGCGGTATACACGTAAATGAAAGTTAGTGGTGTTCGAATAGAAGACCTTAGGCGGTATACACGTAAATGTTATAGGCGACTAACCTGGACAAGACTGCCGGTCTCGAGCAACTGAAGTGTGAGGAAAGAGAATTTCAGTTTCCGAACGAAGAAGTTTCACCACTAGATCTCGCTTCAAACAACTGAGAGTCACTAGCTGTTTTAGCTGAAGTTCAAACAAAGCGCCTGCAGCTCACAGAAACTATACTGTCACCCTGATAGTGAGATCTGCCACTAGAACCCAGACAAATTTCGGTCACTGCCTGAAGAAGATGAAGACGAAGGGACGGCAACTTAGAGAAACAGAAGTCACCGTAAGATCAGTCGCCCAAAGCACGTACAACACACAGCGCGAGTTTTGAATCGAGAGTCACAGTGTCATTTGTAGCTCGGAGAAATCTACCGTTAATATGAGCGATGAAGTTTACAGAAAATATATATTCACTGTGACAGCGAAACGTGAAGACAAAAGCAGCCAAACAGTCTCTTAGATCACCCCACAAACCGAAGAAGATGTCACTTGATGATCGAAGAATCTACCGTTAATGTGACAGCTGAAACTTACAGAAGAAATATATAATGGCTGTGACAGTATGGTGCGGAGACTGGCAAAGCCTCACGGTCTCGTAGATCACCCAACAAACTGAAGAAGCCGTCAGTTGAAAATCGAAGAATCTACCGCTAATGCGACAGCCGAAGCTTACAGAGACTATATAGCGACCGTGACAGAGCAATGTGAAGACCCGTGACAAAGCCAAACGGTCCCTTTAAAATCACGTCCACAAGCTGGAGGAAGAGAACGGCGAACGTGAGTGCAGTAACGACCAAGTCTGCCGGCGTGAGGCGAGGTACGGTGGCAGTGAGGACGGTGACTGTGAGTTTCCTGACATTTATCCAAGCTGATAACCAAGCCGATAATTACAGCCGTGGATCGAGGGAGACAAGTTTGCAGGAACGCCCACACGCTGCCGCTGTTTATGCTAATCTAAGCCAGTGATACAACACACAGGTATGTTGACTTCCTACATCTCTCTAATATGTAGTCATTACCATCCCGGCACTGACTTGTGTAAATGAATGTGGGGACACAAACCCGGGTGGACTTACGTTGGCTCGGCACCATGCTAGAAGGACAAGGAAGATTAAATTGTCACTTGTAGTAATATCTTGCTCGTAAACAATTATCTGCTGTGCGTTACAGGATCCGGGTTCTTCGGCCTCAGGAGAAACGGCACACAGAACAAGAGAGAAGCAGACAGACAGGGAGACACAGAGAAACAGATTCAGACAGACAGAAACAGCGACAGAGAGAGACAGACAGACAGACACACAGAGAGGGAGAGAGAGAGAGAGAGAAACTTTATTTGAAAAAGGTGGAAGTGTTGGTCTTGTAGCCTGTTTTCAAACTTGCCGTTAAAAAAAATAGAGGGAGGGAGAGAGAGAGAGAGGGGGGGGGGGGGAATTAAATGAGCAGCGAGATCTCTCCTACGCGATGCAAGGTGTTTATTGCAGGAAAGTAGGTGTAAATGCCCGTTCACAACATCGAGACATCGACTGCATGCGAGTGTGCGGCCTCGGCCGGCAGTCACATCTGCTTTGTTCTCCCTACGCTAATAACAGTTCATACCCGGCCTGGCTTCCATGTCCGTTCCTTGCAGCGCCGAGAAAAGCGAAAATTGTACAGGTAAAAGGGCAAGCGGATCTGCTATTCTATTCACCAGTCATGCATTTATTGAAAGTCATTGTGCTCTTTCATAATTATGGTCAGGGCTGCAGTGCCGTCTATCAGTCCTAGGTAAGTCTCGGTTCAAAATCCCGCGAGTTCGCGCATATTCTCGACCAAATCGCAAACTATCACGGTATTAGCTACTCAACGGTTAGCTCGCTTGCTTGCTTGTTAGTTTGATGGTTTGTTTGTTTACTGTTCGGTTGTTTGATTGGATGGTTGATTGATTCGTTGAGAGGACAAATGTCTGGCGTGAACAGGGTTCCGTTTTTTGCAATGTCTACCATCGGCTCGTTGACTAGCTGGCTGCTGCGGCAAAAATAAAATAAAATAAAAAAATCCCATGTTTAATCTTGCGGTAAACAACCCGACCCGTGTGGCTGTCTTTATCCCTAGTGTGAACACAATACCACCAGGGTCTCGGTTGCTCTACGGCGTGTGGGTAGAAGCAAAAAACACACGGACAGACAGCCGTGAATGACTGAACATAACATTTACGATACTCATGGGAACTTCAGCTTGCAAGCAAACAGTTGAATTCTACGTTGCTTTGTGAAATGCTTGTTTGATAACTTCGACTGCGTGCATATTTCCCCTTCGGTGTACTTTGAACTCGTTTGCATCACAACAAAGTACCACTTTCCTTCCGGAATGCTAAACCCGAACGCAAAGTCGATGTCCTTCCTGATCACCCTCCCCCCCCCCTCACCTCCGCTCTGCAGCACACACACACACACACACACACACACACACACACACACACACACATTCCCCCTATTTTTACATTCAATCCTCATTACAACCCGGTACCTGTTCGGTCACAAAACGCATTCAACCGTGTCGAGTGGATTTTATCCAGCAGTAAACAACAATTAACACGTTACGGACCAAACTTGTCTACAACAAAAACCCAGGTGCGCGAGTAACTGTCCACTATGAATAGCGTTGTTGAGCCTGATTGTGTAAGTGCATTAATTGTTTCTTCCTTTCCTTTGATTTTCATGGTTCGATATGTGTTCTGTTCACCTTCATAATACATGTAGCGACCTATGTCAAGACGTCAATAAAATAATGAGTCGAATTCTGAGAGTGGCGACGAAAGAGTTTGTAAAAAAAAAAAAAAAAAAAAGTTTCAGTTCATTCTGGGTCAGTTCACTCGCTGGTTCGCCGTAAATGTTGAGTGTCAGCAAGAGAGAAAAAACAGTTTTCAATCAGTGTTCGGCGGTCGGTTCACTCGTTCTTGTGTCCCGTATTTCTGGCATGGCGGCTCGTGGCAGCGACAAACAGACCAACAGGCGGGGCTATGTGTGGTTTCTTCTGCCGTTCTCCGTCCATCATTATTTCTGGTTGGCTTCAGCATTAGCCCGCTTCCGGCTCCTACCGCGGTGTTCATTACGACTGTAGAACAGCGACACAGGGCAGTTTGGGAGCTGCATTATCAGGGGTCAAACCCTTTTAATTAGGGTCTAGACTTTACATGAAAACGGCAGTGTCACAGGTGTGACCTGTCAATTAACAAATCTTAGCGTGCTGTGCTGGAACTAAAAAGTGCATATTAGAGTCGCTAACAATCGCTAATCCAATGGGGTGCCACCAAGCTAACTTTCAGTTTAGGGGTGTTAGGGTAAAATAACACCCCTAACAACATAATCAAGACTATACGCTGGTTCATTTACTTCGGGACACGCGCAGTCGCTGACTATGTGCATCATGCTCAACAAGATATTGGTTGGTAGTGCACGTCACCAAGATAAATCCACAGCTAACCCCAGTCACGTGGACATGCGGTCCAGGTCGTACCTCTAGCCAAGATTTATCATTGGCTTGGTTCCCGAGTTAATCCAGAGCATGCACGATTTTACTGGTTCTGAGCAATTTGATTAACAAGACATAGCAATGTTTTCTTTGATACTTGGGTTTGTTTTTGTTTTTGTTTTTTGTTGTTGTTTTTTTAAGTAAGATGAAACTGGTCTCGGAAATGTTGATGATGGTGATGATGATGATGATGATGATGTCATTAGAGCGCGCTGAAATAAAACCTATGCACATCATGTTCGTAGCGCACGGAGGGGGAGGGTGGGAGTGGGCTGGATAAGTTGTAAAGTGAAACCCGAAAAAAATGAGTTGGAGGAGGAGGTGGGGGGGAGGAGGGGAGCATGAGGGAGTCTCCATCAGAACTTTGAGGAAAAAAATGGGTGTTGAGGTGGCTCCTGAAAGACTCGGTGGAGGTGCTGGACTTCAAATAATTTATGGCGGCAGGGCATTCCACAGAGCACTTGAAGGATCGAGCTCCAAATGAAGCGCTTCTTGGTGGTATTGTCATGAAACCCAGGGATGGACAAGCGGATGCGAGATGGAGTATATGAAGGGATGAGCTCAAAGAGGTACTGCGGGGACTTTCCGTGGACTCAGGAAAAAACAAAGGACAGAAGTTTGTGGTGTAATGTCAGTATATTTCCTTGTTTGACTAGCTGTATGACCCTTACTGATGAAGCACACGTTCTGACTGGACGTCAAGTGGAACATGTGGGTTTGTTTTTACACACTAACTGCGGAGTATGACGGTAGAGCGGAGATCACGTGATGAAAATTTCAGAGGCGGAGAGAGTTCATGAACCGGAAGCCGAGCTACGCTAATAAACATGGCGACGTCATCAACCCTTAAATCTCTTCCCTGTAAACTAACCTCACTCTAAAATGGCACACACCACAGTGATGGGATCGCTGTCCCGTAGTCTCCAGACTCCGCCGTGAAGGGGCAGATAACCAGCGCCAGTCGCAGTAACGGCATCAATATCGCATTCTGGTCCCCCAACAGGGATTATGTCCCCCTAATCACCGAATTACAGGCGGCGATGCTGCTGGGATCAATGGCGGAGAGAGAAACTCACACCAAGGAGCGAAATGGCAGAAACGCAAGCTCTTCTGGGAGAAGGCAAACCGTGTGGCTTAATCACAGTTTGGCGCTTTGGGAGTATACTTTTCACTAATGATACTTCGGCTGTTTTTCTGTACTCAGCGTGCTGGCTGCTAATTTTGATAGCAAATACGGAAAACAACATTTGTGGGGAGGTTCGGGCTCTATAAAGATATGTCATGTCGCCACTAATTCTATTAGGCAAAAAACAAAATCCAGTTTTTGTCCGATTTCACCATTTAAAATGCACGCCGGTATTAACTTTATCACCTTTTTTTCACTTGGCGGTACCAATAATCTTAAACACTGGTCACGTTGCTCAGCTGAGACAGACACGGGCCTAGGTGAGTGTACGTGTGTGTGTCTGTGTGTGTGTGTGTGTGTGTGTGTGTGTGTGTGTGTGTGTGTGTGTGTGTGTGTGTGTGTGTGTGTGTGTGAGAGAGAGAGAGAGAGAGAGAGGAGTGATGTCTGGTCGGATTTCTGGTGTTTGGTTGTTTTTGGTATGGGTGGGTGGGTGGGTGATCACGTGTTTGCTTGTTTGTTCGTTCGTTCCCCGATTTTGGCCAAACTGCCACTGGGCCTGCAATAGAAACCTGCCTGTGGTTCTTGGGGATTCGTGAACATGCTATGCTTGCGAACTCAAAGACTTCCAACACATTTATTGCTGGCAGACAAGAAGATTATAAAACGCAGACTGCGCGATACAACCATGCATTTCTCATACATCACACCGGCTGTCTGTGATCTTTAGATTACAAGAGCAAGGCCCTACATTATTTTCTCATTTCTCAAACCCGGGAGCCTCTGTCAAGGTATTTCTGGCGCTTGAAGCAAACTGCAAGTTGTCAGATCTCAGTTATAGTTGCAGGGACCACACAGGGCAAACAACATGGTGACAGGTGATCTGTACAGAGAGCGTGCCATGTGAAATTTCGTTACATCTGACGATTTTTATACCTAGCCGTTTCTAGAACCAGCGCAGTACCCAAACCATACAGGGGTAGCTGATCTAAATAATTATATCGCGCAGTACCCAAACTATACAGGGGTAGCTGATCTAAATAATTATATCGCGCAGTACCCAAACTATACAGGGGTAGCTGATCTAAATAATTATATCGTGCAGTACCCAAACTATACAGGGGTAGCTGATCTAAATAATTATATCGCGCAGTACCCAAACTATACAGGGGTAGCTGATCTAAATAATTATATCGCGCAGTTCCCAAACCATACAGGGGTAGCTGATCTAAATAATTATATCGCGCAGTACCCAAACCATACAGGGGTAGCTGATCTAAATAATTATATCGCGCAGTACCCAAACCATACAGGGGTAGCTGATCTAAATAATTATATCGCGCAGTACCCAAACCATACAGGGGTAGCTGATCTAAATAATTATATCGCGCAGTACCCAAACCATACAGGGGTAGCTGATCTAAATAATTATATCGCGCAGTACCCAAACTATACAGGGGTAGCTGATCTAAATAATTATACAAACCATACAGGGGTAGCTGATCTAAATAATTATATCGCGCAGTACCCAAACTATACAGGGGTAGCTGATCTAAATAATTATATCGCGCAGTACCCAAACCATACAGGGGTAGCTGATCTAAATAATTATACAAACTATACAGGGGTAGCTGATCTAAATAATTATACAAACCATACAGGGGTAGCTGATCTAAATAATTATATCAATGAACAATGTCTGTCAGTTTGTGTTTTTGCCATAAAACTTCACTTCACAGTTCTCACATCAAAATTCGTGGCTGTACTCAGGGGCACCCCAGAAACGTTATCGCAGGAAAAAAATGGGAAAAATCGTCAAAGTGATGTTATTATCTATTATTATCTTTCCCCACTTCATTTCAAAGCACGTACTGTGCCTTGTTCCCTTGTGGTCAGCAGGAAGTAACGTCCTTGTTTAGCTCGGCGACCTCCCATCGCACAACCCGCGCAAAGGGGTGTGGTGGGTGTTTGGGAATTTAACATCCTTGTCCACCACGTGTGGGTGATATCATCAAAGACGAGGCAGCGAGAATAAAGGCCAGCACAAACATTGGGCAAAGGCGGAGAATCTGCTGGTGTCATAATACCACGCCGTTACCTGGGAGAACAGTACACTGGATATAATACTCAAACAACGAACAGGACACTCATTTACCTCATTTAAAAGCAGGCGTTTCTTCAAGCTCAAGGCTACACCCACCAACAATGTCTCGCCTGACATATGGCACAGATCTTAAACCTTCATGACAATTACGTTTACGATCGCGTGACAGATTACAGTTTTCCCTGGTGGTAAAATTTGGAGTGCCACGTAAGAATTTTCCAAAATGTGAGTGTACGGAGACAAAGTCGCAAAATTACAAAGAAGATCAAAGCTGACTTAAAAACAATAATCACTTTGTTGGTAAAATCAGGCCACGTTACTAAAACAAGGAAGGTTGTGGAAATGAAGGAGTGCTGGGGGCAAATGAAGCAGGGCCCACTTAGTGGCGCCAATATCCGCTGTCTGACTCTCTACTCACTCAATCCCGACAGCATCTTCAGTTTCCTGAAAGAGGTCAACCTGTTCTATAAATTATAGACTTCAAACATTCAGTCTTTCACTGACCACCCATTCTTTTTTTTTTTTTTTAAAGACCCGATAGATTTTTCATATTTATTTACATCTTGTTTTAAAGTGGGAATTTTTATGTTTTGTAGGACCTGGCAGGAAGGGACTTTCATGAGCCGCGAATTAGCCTTTGTTGCTTGCGCGGCGTTAAGCCCTAAATAACTAACTAACTAACTAACTACTCACTCAAACTTCTTGTCTCCTGGCTTTCCAAGCAGACGTTTGAGCACTGAAAGTACTGCCGTCTTGGCCAGCTTCTCTTGCTTCTCAATGTAATCCCGTAGGGCTTTGGGAAGCAGATCTTCCCATTTCCTTATCACAACGTTCTCTCAGTCTCAATTCTCATGCACATGCCGTTTCCTTTTCAAGAACGTAACACGCACACAGATCACAGCCTCGCATCAAACCTCAGTCGATAATTATGTATTCAACAGACAAAAACGTAACGCAAAGAGCACAACACGACTTTCCAATCGGATGTTATATTCTGGTCACGTGCCAGGAATTTGCTTGCTGATTGGATATTACGGCGCAGTGTAGGCGTTGGAGGAGTGACCGCCGCTTTTAATCGGCCTCAAACGAAAATGTCCGCTGTGCGCAGCTGACAGCTAGGTCGCCAACTGAGAGAGAGAGAGAGAGAGAGAGAGGCGTGTGGAAATACCCTGGACTTTTCTGTCCCCCTCACAACCAGCAGTCGTACTTTACTTTGTGTTAACACTCTTCTATTATAGTACGTGGGCGGAGGGAATTCAGTGTAGCATGGTATCGTCGCGTGTCTCTGGGCTGTCTGTTTCCATGTCACTCGAGAAGGGTTTCAGCCATTCCCTTCCACCACGCACTGT
The DNA here is from genome assembly GCA_018292915.2 of Batillaria attramentaria. Lineage (NCBI taxonomy): Eukaryota > Metazoa > Mollusca > Gastropoda > Batillariidae > Batillaria > Batillaria attramentaria. The sequence continues at coordinate 1,196,977 of JACVVK020000070.1, forward strand.
TCTCAAGTGTTTTCTTTCAACGGCAAGCGTTTTAATCACATCAGCAAAAGACCAAAATGAATTGTATCGCATCTATGGCAAAACTCAACATGTTCGCGGTCGATCCCTTCTACTGATTGGAAGTTTCAAGTGTTCATGTTTGATCTCTGTATGATTCTTTGTGAAGGAACCTGGAAACCACGAGCTCCTATGGTTCTACAAATCGGTTTTGAATCAGTTAATAAGTGCAGGTTTTAATTGATTGAAAGACAATTATGAAAGGGAAAGTGCCGCGGCGTGTAAAGGTTAATGTGCGTTAGTACTTCTAGTCACGACCCCCGTGACTCCTGCGCCCATAATCCTAGACGGGCTTTTATGAAAACAAAGTCTATCCTTTACAAAGAACCATATATAAGCCCGCGTTCCGTGAGATTTGACAGGCCAGCATTTTGAAATATGTTTGGAGGGGGTGAAAAGTTCACATCCATAACAACATCAAAATCAATTCGTTAATGGTTTCCATATGGGCAGACTATCTCGTGTGTATAATAAAAGCGTTCATTAAAAGTACGTCATTCCTTGTTCGGCGTAAATACTCCAAGCACGCACGTGTGCCATTAAGTTGTTCCCGTGCTTCTACCAGTTCTAATGCCACGAACAACCTTAACTGACATTAACAGATAGAAGGGATGCGTGTGAAAGGGGGAGGAGGAAAGAGGGGCGGGGCGCGGGGGTAATACATTTGTGAAAAGAAATACTGGGCGGGGGGTGGGGGGGGGCACAGAATTATCGTTGTGTTTAAACATTCATTGGGGTTTATTGCACATGAAAGACTGCTTGTAATAACTTGCTGCCAGTCCGTGGTATTTGCTCTCTGCTACCTCATCAATTTCGTGTTTACGAAGCAGTTCAATCGCTGTAAGCTTTTCCCGTTTCCCCTACAGGCTATACACGCCATTTGCTTTTGAGGCATGTATTTCCCACAGCCTGGGAAGGTTGGGATTGTGATATCCCGGTCTTGGCGAAAGATCCGATTGCCACCTTTCCCATACAGCGCCGCTGGAAACCTTTCAATATTTTACGTCAATCGCTGGCGATGGCGATCGCGTGAGATCTTCCCCACAGCTCTCAGTGCAATCATCTACACTCTTCCCCGCTGTCACACCGATCCACTGGGAGATCCTGTTGCATACGGGCGCCATATGAAGTAGACATCTCGTTGGGTTTTTAAAAATAAATTTTTTCACCGTTCCATCCGTCGAGTGCATGCCACTGTAATTTTGCAAAATGGAAAACAGATCGTGGAATATATGGGCTCTGTAATTTAATATGGTAGAGAGGCTTGGGCTCAGCAATCGTAAAGATGATTTGTGCAGGGTGTTCAACAGATCATGTACTGCTCTCACATTTTGTTGACTGTGGAAACGTTTCTGCAAGAACGAGATCCTCGTGCTACAAAAGCGGGCTCTGACGTCCAAGGTACAAGGGTTTCGTGACTTGACCACGGGTTTTGTTTCGCTAATAATATTTGGGCGAAACTGTACCTGTCCGACATTCTTGAGCTCCCGTTAATTTCCATCAACATATTTTGTCTTCTGGCACGACCATTGAATTATCCGGCCAGAACGTGTTAAAGAGGAGACGGTTTGTTGTTGTTGTTGTTGTTGTTGCTTTGTTTTGTTTGTTTGTTTGTTTGTTTGTTTTTTGTGTTTGTTTGCTTGTTTGTTTGTTTGTTTGTTTTTTTGGGGGGTTGGAACTGGGGTCAAGGTAGACAGACAGCCATCTTCCCGTTGTGGTGTCTAAACTAGAGAGGTAAAGCTTATAGAAATGCCCCTCCCCCGCCCCACGCATTCCCTCCCCCTATTTCCTAACTCATCCCCAAAACACGCCCCACCAGCCGACCCAAGTATCTATTTCAAATCCGAGCTAAGAACCGAAGCGTTTGGGTTGGGTTTTTTTTCTGGCTGCTATCTTTGAGATCACCCAATGAGGGTGGAAAAAGGACGTTAAACGACACAACGACTAACCAGCCCCAGCCTCCCACATATTGTTCTGCTACACACTATCACCACCCAACTTCTACAGAAGTTCCGCAGAAAATTCAAGACGGATCACCTCTCACTATTATTGCAGGCTACATGAAACATCTAATCATGAGAAATTCCAAACACTCAGACGAAAAACGAAGTTGACAAAGTGCAGTTCAAGTTACAAAAGAAACGCAACGCTCCAGGAATAACTACGGATGCCATTTCATAAAGCGCACAGGCTGCAACCCCTCCAGGCATAATTCGTTTTTTCTAAATATTGAATTCATTTCCTGAAGACGTCACGATCTAAAGAAATATCACGAGACATCAAGAGAAACGCCGTGATTTCCGTTAATGGTGTCTTGTTGCGTTCGGACGCAAAATGGCCGCGTGAAATGGCTAACGATGTGAACGTGCAGCTGCGTGCAGATGTAGGAGGGAAGGGAAATGAATGATAGGACAGTCATTACGCAGCGGGAGAAGTAGCATATTCGCTTACAAATTTTGTTTGTGTCGTGCACAGTTGTAAACTGAAGAGGGCAACTGATGGTGATTTTTGTATATTTGTTGTGGAGTTGTGTAATCTGGTGTGTGTGTGTGTGTGTGTGTGTGTGTGTGTGTGTGTGTGTGTGTGTGTGTGTGTGTGTGTGTGTGTACCGGGTACCAACATGCAGGCAGTGAGAAAAACAACAGCAGCTAATGCGTCTGATAACCTGAAATCCACGCCCATATTTTTGTAATTCCTCAATCCGCTATCCGCTCCAGCTTCTCGTAACGCTGAAGTCTGTCTCAGTCGCTTACGACATCATGACTTCAGCCGACTCTTTGATTTATACCTCGTGACGTAATCTGACAATGTAGGGTCAGCGACTGGTCATAGACAGGAAGCCATCTCGCCCATGGGGAGAGAACTCCGGAAGGACGCATGTAGCAAGGGATACAATCCGATCCACGGGTAATCTCGCGGGATAGACGGTTACCACGTAACGACTCACATTCTAAGCTCATAATTCTGAGTAAGGGCAGTCGTAAAGTCTGTTTATCAGTTTTCCTTCCCTTCGTAAACATGCAGATGGGAGCGGCACCTGGGGGCAACACTTAACATACGGGCAGATAAGCCTTGTCTATGAAAGCGAGACTACCTACTCAAAACTCGATTTTCTTTTCAAACATGTTTACATAAAACACATCTAACTTCACGAGCAAATGGGATTTATGTGGTTTGTCAGTGTGAGTTTCATTCAAGTGTGCGCCTTAAATTGTCATATATGTAAATCTTTGTTCCACAGTTTCATCAAGTCCTATTTACCTATATGATTTCGGTGGCATTATTAGCTGAAGCAAACTTCTATCACGAGTTAAAAGTGATTTTGACAAATGTTGACAAGGAGTACTGTTCTGTGTGTATAGAGACATTTTTGCAATCTGTAATTTTCAGCGGATAATTATCGTCCTACATACACTCATCACCAGCCAGACGGAGCCAGTTTGTATTGTATAATTAATTGTACTACAACCGGACGGGAGGGGGGGCGGGGGAGGGGGGGGGGCAGGGTCTGTCCCTCCCAACGGTGGAACGGGTGGAGTTCGCTGCTGTTCGTTTCATCTCTAGAGAAAAACGATTTGATATATGGTGAATGCCCAGCACATACGGACACATCATCTGTTGCATTCATATCCTTACCTTACAGTCACAAAGGCCTGGCCGCCACTTCAACCACACGTATTCCGTCGCAGAAGACTTGTTTCACAGCCGTTGGAAGCGGTTTTGTCAAACTTTCACCTGCAGTACAGCCCTCCTGTTCACAGAGGTTTCGCAGTTTTCTCTGGACGTGATCTAGTCCTGACAGGCACTTCGAGCTGGCGATCTTTCTCTGGCACTTTGCACCTCTTACTCCTTCAGCCCCCAAGAAAGCGATCTGACAAATTCTGCCCAACAGCACTGACCCGCGTGGCCAGAGAATTTGCGATTTTCCCTGGAAATGATCTGGTCTTGACAGACACTTTGATCTCCAGATCGTCCTTCGCACTCTGCGCCTCTTCCTCCTTCAGGTCCCCCAGAAAGCGATCTGACAAATTCTGCCCAACAGCACGAGGCCCGCGTGGACGAGGATCTTGCCACACAAGTCGGTGGGTGACGCGGATTAATGTTGACAAAGCCTGGGAAGAAAAGCACAGAGAAACTCCCGTGGCGATCATTGGACGATGGGAGCAAAGGGGTGATATCGATCACAGTGTCGGCTTGCGGTATACAAGAAAATATATACCACGGTAGACGGGCAAATAATGCACACCGTCACCTACGGTTGGAAGCAGGACAACGGCATGTAACAGGAGTACATGACAGCGAGCTGGTGAACCCTTTGTATGACGACCAAATCTGCGTGAAATAATAGACTTTGCTCGGGAAACAAAATGGCGCGTAGCAGTGTGAAAATTACGTCCCTCGTGACTTGCGGTTGATTCACACTATTATGTAAATAGCTGTCAGTGTCATAGTTACTTTATGGTCGCCTTTCGTGGACTTGGTGCATCCAAACATTTGGGTGAGGCCTGGCTAATCAGGAAAATCGTCTTGCAGCGTATGTCGTGGTGTAACGATATCACTAAACCGACAAATCCAGTTTTGTTTCGATGTGCTTATTGTAAATTTGGTCAGACTGGGTCTCATACATCTCTCACATCAGATTTCCAACCTCAACGTCCACAGAAAAAGTCAAATTCCTTGGGTATGGAGTGTGTCAGTACCGAACCCGTCAAGCCTGTGTTACTCTCGGTTATGTACTCCCGAACAAGGCGAGCAAATACTGCAAGCCAGGATTCACTTCACTGGGTGCATGGCGCGGGCGGCTGCTTTTGCAAAATGCTTTCATGAACGGTGTGACCGGGTGAACGTAATCACCACGCTTTGCAGCAAACACTGCAGAAACAAAGTGAGCGATGCAAGCACAGATCAGACTGTCAGTGGATCGATCGTGTAATGTCAGCGGTCAACCTCTACAAACCATCGCTGTGAGCATCACAAAGGAATTGAATTTAAGTGCAATCAGCTCGGTCGCAACACTAGCTTTTACTTTACCCAACTGTAATAACGATCGATCCTGACTCCATGTTACATCTTCTGTCGGTTGTCATTGATGTTTCAAATGGAGTCTTTCAGAGGGGAAAAAAATGGCTGTTTTTTTACTCTTTTAATTGCATCACAGACTCAACCATACTAAACACTATTACAAAATTTTGACTGGCTTTTTTTCGTGAGAAAAGGCGAGGATTGCGTAAATCAGAACCAGCGCAGGTCATAAAAGGGCATTGTGCCGAGGTCCCAAACTCGACTCCCTAGAGTACAGGAATTTGGCAGAGGATTTTTGTTTCAGGATGTGCGTCTGATTCGCACACAAGAAGTGCACACAAGAGGTTTTGCCTTCGAGTACACATACATGGCAAGTGTGCATGTCAAAGATCACATTACATGCCTGAGGCCGTTCCAAACAGCGTGTATGGGGGTGGAGGAGGAGGGGGGGAGGAGATGTAAGAGGGTAAGGCGAGCTTGTTTGTGTCTTGCTACGTTTGAAGTAAGTCTACCGACAACAGGCAGATCATTTTCCTGCAGTGTTCACAGAATCTGAGCCGTGCTGCTCATCTGCTAACGATCCTTGTGGCAACTGGATTGTGGTGGGTAAGACACCGTGTCTGATGTAGGCGGATACAATAATATATGTAATAGATCTGACGACAGCACGCGCTACGCACGAGACACACTCAATTAGCCGGAACCTGAGCCAGTATCACCCCATCTCGCGAGATCTAATAGCAGCGATGGTGGGTGGGGTGCGTGTTTGGGAGTTTAACGTCCTTTTCCACAACATACGGCTGATATCGAAGACGGGGCAACAACGAAAAAGCCAGCACAAATATTTGGCCCAAGCCGGGATTCGAACTCACGACCCGAGCATTGGAAGTCCAACGCTCCACCATTCGGCCACCCCGGCTCCCCTAGTAGCAGCGAGAACTGGGATGATGTGGACCTACGTCGTATCTCTTACTGTAGTGTGGGGACAGAATTGTCGGAAGATTGGCCGAGGAGGGGGTGGGGAGGCGGTGGGGAGAAGGTGCTACTTTGATTGAAAAGTTGGGACAACAGTTGCTCTCACACAAAAACCGCATGTTTGACATGAGTATGCACACGTTGTTTGTTTGCTAAAGGGACCCTTTCTTTCATTTCGTCCGTTGGAGAAACTCGCTGCTAGTCACATTTGGTTTAGAAACACTCTGAAATGGCGGTACTACTGTTTGGAAACACTCTTTCTCTTACTCACACACGAAATAACAAACAAGTTTAGACGGCACACGTTCTGTCACATATACACTGTTCGTATTCACTAGTTGTGCAAAAGGCACGTTCAAGTCAGTGCTCATATACAGGACGCCCTGGCAGACTACACACACACACACACACACACACACACACACACACACACACACACACACACACACACACACAACAGCCCCATAAAAGCCACGGAAAACAATTTTGCGAGCCATCTGCTACATCAAAGTCTCCCCTCCCTTGTGACAAACTTGTCACTGTAGCCAGTATAGGTTCCCTTCGTCCACTAATGATGCTGCTATCGATTAATGAAGAACAGCTTGCGATAGCGAAATGAGTTTTTAACCAGGACAGCATGCAGGTTAGTTCTCTGTTGTACAGAGCGGCAGCTGTAATCCTCATTTGTTTCTCATTATACTGGAGAACGCTCGTAACAAAATACATTAGTGTGTGGTGTTGCTACTGCAGTGGTACCGATTCTTTCCATGGTTGTTGGGGTTTTTTGGTTTTTGTTTTTTGTTTTGTTTTTCCGATGCCGTAAGTAGGTCGTGTTGCTGTCTCCGTCGTGTTCTGTTGTTAACGTAACGTGAACGTGTGATTGTGTGATTACTTGCCTATGATCATGAGTACTTTAGACCAGTTTAGTAGCTGTATCCGCGATAGGCGACCGTAAAGTCATGTTGACGTCCCTTCCAAGGTACGTTTCTGACACCAGGTAAACCTGCGTTTGTGAAGGTAATCGAGTGTTTGAACCGTAAGAGTACACGCTGTTTCACGGAAAGCAACTGAGCCATCACTGCCACTGAAATAGTCATTCAAGCTAGTAAAAAAGATTTTGACGGGCAGCCGACAGACAAAAAATAATAACTTGGCAATGGACGGGGAGATGAACGGACAGCTCCACGCACAAACAGCTGCAGAGTTTTCAGCGCTTCGGAGACCCTTATTGTGCTTACGAAACAAGTGCGTGAATTTGCTTTTGGTTAGTGGGTGAGACACATCGCTACAGCGTCTAGCGGATGTTGTGTGCTGCACGAGAAGACTAGCCACTGTGATCTTTCTCCATCAATGTTAAAGCGCAAACTAAGCTATGAAATCAGGCTGCCTTTGGTTTTCATAGGGGTTTAGGGACGCTGAAAACTCTGTAACTGTGACAGAGTTGGCTGTGCATTTTGCACAGTCGGATAGTTTTTTTAAACACATTGTTTGTGCCTTTTTTGTTGGGATTGCAGAACTTTAATTATCTGAATATGGTTTCTGCACTGTCACTATGACATCGGCAAGCATCACACTTCCCTAGTTTCAATTTGTATCGACCTTCAACTCGTCAGGTATCGACCTTCAACTCGTCAGGTATCGACCTTCAACTCGTCAGGTATCGACCTTCAACTCGTCAGGTATCGACCTTCAACTCGTCAGGTATCGACCTTCAACTCGTCAGCACAAACAATATACAAAAGAGACAACAGGCCCACAGCGGCCGCTGCAATAGAGAGAAATGGATGGCTGTCAGACGGAAGTCGAGATAACTGCTCTTTTTATTATTGATTATCTGCCCTTGTGACACTCAGAGGTTCAGCTGTCAATAGCCCTGTCAAGTTTGAGGCATCAACAACGATCGCGTGTTTCACTCAATTATGTAATAACGCAGAGGCAGTTTGTTTTGTTTTGTTTTGTTTCGAATCGCTTTATCTAATTATGCTATTTCGATGTTCATACACGTCAGATTTGCATTTATTCTAAGGATGAGGTGTGTTTATCTAAGATTATGCGGAGCTAAGCCTATACGCTGTTTTATGGTGAATTCGGAGACAGGATTCATTTGCCGCCTTGGAGTCCTTTTCGTCGTACGGGTCTTCACACACTTGCGTGACGCCTCTAAGTCACATGGCGTACTTTCCAGACTATTCGTGCAGTCGACTCCGAGTGGATCAAGAGAGAGACACAGACACAGACACAGAATCACAGAGGCACAGAGAGAGAGAGAGAGAGATGCGCGGCGGGTACTGGTGGGAGTATTGTTGCCAGTAAGAGTACTCTCGGCCCGTGAACATTGACACGATGCCTGGTGATGGCGACGTCTCCATTACGGTATGGGTGTTTGATGGCCACACGCAGGCGAGAAGGACCTGACTGGACGTGGCATTAATCTTACCGGATATAGGGTGAGAGGCGGGGCACGTGGAGGAAGATGGGGGATAAGGGTGAGATGGTAGCGGACTGGTCGCAATGGTAACTCGGATCTGGTGACGACAGTCACACACGTGTTCACAGGCTCTCAGTCAGTAGGCCCACGACAAGCTACACCCTTCACTCAAATAACGCGTAATAATTTTCAAGATGATTCGGATTAAATACCGATCTGTTTTATCATTATTACCACTTTTAGATTGCCGGTGATGAAAATGCACGTGGCCGCTTCACGTGTGTGTATTGTTGTGTGTGACAGAACATAAAGACACGTGATGTACCGCCAACTCTCTTTCTTACAGGGGGAGCCGGGATAGCCTTATGGTAGAACTTTGGACTTTCAATGCTCGGGTCGTGGGTTGGAATCCCGGCTGGGCCAAATATTTGTGCTGGCCTTTTTTTCGTTGCCCCGTCTTTTATATATTCAATACACGGTGGAAAAGGGCGTTAAACTTCCGAACACCCACCCCGGCTGGGGCCAAATATTTGTGCTCGCCTTTTTCTCGTTGCCCCGTCTTTAATATCACCCTCTACTTGGTGGAAAAAGACGTTAAATTTCTAAACTCCCACCCACCCTAAACACCCACACCACCCTGTTTCGTACCCCCCCCCCCCCTTCCCACCCCCTCCAAGATTGCGAGAAGAACAAGAATTAGTATAACGTGCCTAAAAGTGTAATTAGAGGGACACAACTCGGGAAGGAGGGAGGGAGGGCAAGCCTGGTGAAACCGACAGGTCCCATAGCTCCCCTACTGACACCTCCACTGGCCGGTTCGGGTCAGACCGCTGCTGCAGCCAAGGACGTCATCAGCAATTCCTGACGTCCCTCGGAGACATTGTCGGTGGCTCAACGGTTTGAGCGTTGGACTCGAGATCGAAAGGTCCACGGTTCGAATCCCGACAGGGTCAAAATTTGTACGGGCCCTTTTTCACGTTGCCCCACTTCCACTGACTGTGAACTGGATCTGTTTGTGTAACTTGTCCATTACAGACAAGGATACATAAACTGTGGCCGACCTGGCAGTCTGACTGGATTGAAAAAGTGTTCAGCTGGACTGTACAGTTAGGTTAGCTATCCCCATCCCCCATAACCTGCCCCCCAGGGCCGTCTGCAATCACCTCGTTGTGGCGTGGACGATAAACCCCAGCTAACCAACCAACCAACCCTCGGAGACCCGAGTGTGACAGCGGCTGATGATGTGCAGTCTGTTCTGTCATGTGTAATGGTATAGAGTTTGTGCAGCCACCCGCCTCCCTGTCTCGTGTGGCCACTCTCCAGTACTAGCTGCGCTACAGCTGTAAACGTAGATGCATAAGCTTTCTGGCGTCATTACGCGCGTCTATAGTTTCGTTTTCACACAGCACAAATAATCCACGTAGCTGGTTTCAGACAAGAATGTTATAACAACCTGGGCCAATTTCTTCTATAACGGCTGAGGAACCTTGCTGGAATGGGCCCGCTTCTTGATTTAAAAAAAATTAACCCCAGAGCTAGTTTAGTTCGAGGTTAGACTCTAACCCAGGGCTAAAAGCCCTAACCTCGACTATTACATACGGGCTCTGCTTAATATCTGAACATATAAAACATATAAAATCATTAACAACCTTCAAACCTACACGCCCTCCACCGTTCCAATCTCGTTTCATTTTGTAGAAATATATATATATATATATATATATACAGTCAAACCTGTGTAAGGCGGTCACCCAAGGGACTGGGTCAAACTGACCACCTTAGACAGGTGGCCGGGTTATCCAGGGTGTCATGTCAACAGCTAGTGTGTCAGGGGATCCTCAGGGGTGACCAGGTTAGACAGTGGTTTGGCTTATACAGGTGACCGCCTTGGCAGGTTCGACTGTATATATATATATATATATATATATATATATATATATATATATATATATATATATATGCATATATATATAGGATAGGTATTGGGTGGCGCTGCACCGCGGCGACGCGCTTCCCCGGGGGGAAGCAGCCCGAATTTCCCGAAAGAGATAATAAAGTAGTAAACATCATTTGAGGTTCGATTTATCTGAGACCAGGGTACGTCCGATCCGTGGCAATAGCAGATCCCCTTGAGACAGGTCACCGTTAAGGACGCATGAACGGATAAGGCCGGAATGTGTGGTACGACCCCGGACAGCGTAGTAATGAGAGGGGGAAGTCAAACGGCCTCTGTGATGATCTTTCCTCCTCAATAACCGCCACGTCGCCGTGGCCGCCGCCGATGGCTTTTTGCTGTTAGGGCGGCCCACTCAGCCGGTGTGTGACAGACAGGTCAGATTACGGGTTCTCCGCCAAGGATTGTTCATGGTGATTTCCACGTCCTGTCAGGCACGGTGCATCCTGCTGATGGTTTTGCGCCATGCGAAAAACAGAATTAATGACCAAAGTTTTGTTGTAGAAGGAGGAAGGGAGAGTTAAAACGCGATGGAGTGCTATGAAATTGGGGATGATGCCGATAAAATGCCCCTGCCACCCTCAACCTCCTCACCCTCTCTTTCACCAACCCATCCATCCCCTCCTTCACCAATCCATCCACCCCCTCCTTCGCCGAACCATCCACCCCCTCCTTCACCAACCATTCACTCTCTCTTTCACCAACCCATTCACTCCCTCCTTCACCAACCCATTCACTCCTTCACCAACCCATTCACTCCCTCCTTCACCAACCATTCACTCCCTCCTTCACCAACCCATTCACTCCCTCCTTCACCAACCCATTCACTCCCTCCTTCACCAACCATTCACTCCCTCCTTCACCAACCCATTCACTCTCTCCTTCACCAACCCATTCACTCCCTCCTTCACCAACCATTCACTCCCTCCTTCACCAACCCATTCACTCTCTCCTTCACCAACCCATCCACCCCCTCCTTCACCAACCCATTCACTCCCTCTTTCACCAACCCATTCACTCCCTCCTTCACCAACCCATTCACTCCTTCACCAACCCATTCACTCCCTCCTTCACCAACCATTCACTCCCTCCTTCACCAACCCATTCACTCTCTCCTTCACCAACCCATTCACTCCCTCCTTCACCAACCATTCACTCCCTCCTTCACCAACCCATTCACTCTCTCCTTCACCAACCCATTCACTCCCTCCTTCACCAACCATTCACTCCCTCCTTCACCAACCCATTCACTTTCTCCTTCACCAACCCATTCACTCCCTCCTTCACCAACCCATTCACTCTCTCCTTCACCAACCCATTCACCCCCTCCTTCACCAACCATTCACTCCCTCCTTCACCAACCATTCACCCCCTCCTTCACCAACCCATCCACCCCCTCCTTCACCAACCTATCCACCCCCTCCCCCTCCCCTTCACCACCCGATGCTGATGTAGTGGTGAAGGGCTAAACTGGGGAAGACACTATAGCCAGCTGCAGTGATTCGTCCGGAAATCCGTGGTAGTAGTTAGTGAGCATGAGTGGCCCGGGCATTGAATGGGAAGAACCACCGGATGTCGCCATGCATATTTCATGACCAAGGCCGGCCTTTCACCTCCCCCAAGCCATAGACAACCATCTGGGTTGGCGTCACCTGGCTGGTAAAGCACTTTGACGAGAGATCTCTGTGCTTGGTGTACGGTTAACTCAACTAGGGGGTACAAAAGACACGTTTTACGCTGAATGGTGACAGTATTATTTTGTTGAGAGCACGTAGCGACCACTCACAGAAATACAAATCAAGATGACCACCATCGTGCTTGCACATTCCTATTCACAACCTCACCAGATAACTCACAAATGTTGATAAACTTGCTGCGATATTTACAGCGTTACGCGTCATTTGGATACAAAGAAGGAATACGGGTGGGTGGGGTGGGGGGTTGGGGCTTTAACGTCCTTTTCCACCACATAGGGTGATATCAAAGACGAGGAAACGATGAAAAAGCCAGCACAAATATTTGGCCCCAGCCGGAATCGAACTCACGACCCGAGCATTAGAAGTCCAACGCTCTACCATTCAGACCACCCCGGCTCCCCCAAAGAATGAATACGATATTAGTGGTTAGGAAAGAGTTCACGCGTCAAGACAATACTCTTGTATCGTACCACGTGAGTCATGCATTTCCTATTCCCCTGCCCAGCACTCGTCAGTACAGTGAAGTCCGGATGTAGTGATAGCCCTCGGGACCAAATTTTTTTATCACTACATCCGGACTATTACTACATCCGGACGTCCGGTTATAGTGATATTTTTGTAGGTTTTATCACTACATCCGGACGTCCGGTTATAGTGATATTTTTGTAGGTTTTCTCACTACATCCGGCCAATCGCTTGTAGTTGTAGTGATATCTTCAAAGCTTTTATTGCCACATGCGGCGGCACATTTGGTAAACTAGCCTCAAGGCAGTAATAAGGTGATTTTGGAACCACTATTGATTTCGTTTTGTGATGTTTCTTCTGTCGTCTTTGTCAGGCTTGCAAATGTCCTGTGTTAACCTACCCCCGTCCTAGCAGTTCAACAGCCGGTGTGTGTGTGTGTGTGTGTGTGTGTGTGTGTGTGCGTGTGCGTGTTTTAGAGAGAGAGAGAGAGAGAGAGAGAGAAGGGCCACTTAGAAATACGGGTTAAATGAAAAATCGTCAGATTTTTTAGGAATGAAATTTAGTCTTTAATCAGCTTTGAAGATATCACTACAACTACAAGCGATTGGCCGGATGTAGTGATAAAACCTACAAAAATATCACTATAACCGGACGTCCGGATGTAGTGATAAAACCTACAAAAATATCACTATAACCGGACATCCGGATGTAGTAATAGTCCGGATGTAGTGATAAAAAAATTTGGTCCCAAGGGCTAAGCACATTGCGTTGCTGGCGTTTGCTCGCCATTTTGGTAAAGGGAGATTACTCTCGAACATTATCACTACAGCCGGACTTTAGCTTCCCCGGGACTTGAAAATAGTATCACTACAAGCGGACTATCACTATATCCGACCTGAAAAATATCACTACAACCGGACTAAGTTAACAAAGAACATGAACAACTGGGACCGGGACCAAGAAATTCTATTACTACAGCCGGACTATCACTACATGGGTCTATCACTACAGCCGGACTTCACTGTATTTGTTTTCTCTCCATCACAGAAACGTTAATATTTCCAGATGTACCCACCGGTGCATGTAGGCAAGTCTAGTCAATTTGTGTATTTCCACCCTATAGGAGTGCTCTTTCTTGCCAAACAGCATAAAAAAGGCAGTCACCCTTGTAATATTCTCGCACATAAAGACCTAAACCAAAAGAGCGCAGTCGGTGGGAAGAGAACCGGAAGAACGGGAAACACGCCGTAGGCGGTACGTAATGTGTTAAAATGTGTAGTACGAAGCTGCAGATAGACGACTCCACTCTTGTCAGTTAAAATGGGCAAGCCCCAAGAATTCAGCCAATCGCGTGCCGCGGCATAATGAGCACAACACATAGAACGGTCTGGCAAACTTTCTTGACAGACACTACAAAGAGAGAAGCACGTGTATTTCGACGAAACGTGGAAAGACAGCAGTAAGTTCATGGACGTCATTTGAGGGAAAAGACCATTTTGTCAGTCTCTTTTTCCCCCTTTGTCCATAAAATGACGTCATGGATGTACTGTGTTTTGCGAATACACGTCAAAGTAAAGGGGCGGGGCTTTGGCCGGGGGGGGGGGGGGGGGGGGGGGGGGGGGGGGGCTTGCCGCGTGGAGTCGTCAGTTGATAAACCATCAGGAGATCAGTAGTGAACATGTAGTGAACATAACATGAACGTGTACTAGCGGTCTTTATCCTAGAAATTCAACTCGGAAGTATACAAGAACCTGACAGTTTATTTTGTTAGTTGGAAAGCCTTGCAAAATCAGCTCGTTGTTGATAGTACGCAGCGACCACTCAGACGGTGATCAACCCAGAAAACACGATATCCAAACTCCACTCCAGTGGGAAGGTTACTTCGCTATTTTGTTTGCTCCGATCGTCTTATCGCCTGCTTTACTAGGGCCATCCCCAGAGGAAACGTAGGATGTGTGCATCATCAATATTTGATGCGAACACGAGACGGTCCGCTGTCTCAGACATAAAGGAAGAAGAATGAATATGTGTAAAAACAAAATGTTTGGAGTGTTTCGCTACGCTAATGGGGTCGCGATGAAAAGCTACTTACTGACGGATTTCGGAACAGGAGGAGCGGAGGTAATGTTTGCCGGAAACATCTTCCCACGGACACAGTCGGCGGTGAAAGGTCAAGCGACCATCCCATTGGCTGGCATTTCTTTCCATGGAGTAAGGATCAAAGACTTTACTATTCCACTTGACCCTATCCATGACAACTGGAATGTGGAGTAAGAAAAACATATTTTTAAACACCAGTGACAACACTGTTGTAGGTAAGAGAAAGACAAACCAACACAATTTTACTGCACGTGACGACACATAATTGTAGTTCACGCTGAAGAAATGGCAATTGTGAATGTGCGTAAAATGAACCTTGTGACAGGAGGTGCGTGGGACGTAGGCTGCACGTCCATGAACACCCGAAAGCGGGGTGCAAAGGTTAAACTGAATAGCGACATAATTATACACACGAGTAACAAGCACAACACTTTGGTCTGCGACAAACAATGAAAACGGGGAGGGAGGTGGGAGCTAGTCATTATAAATTCTAAGAGAGAGAGAGAGGGAGAGAGAAAGAGAGAGAATGACAATGAAACGTTATTTTTCAACGGTAGAAATAGTAGCACACGTGTCAGTTTATAATTTGCCGTTGCTAAACTACAAAATGTAAAACAAAAGAAGAGATAAGAGACGCCCTCCCCCCCCCCAAAAAAAAAACCAACAAAAAACAAAACAAACAAACAAACAAACAAACAAACAAACAAAAAACCAACCAAACAAAAACAAAACAAAACAATAAAATGAAAAAAAACTATTAGACTACAAGTAAGATAACATTGAGAATAACAGTCTGACATGTACATGGCAAAATTACATGCCATGCTTTAATACGCTCGACTACCTAAATAGAGCCTCGTATAACTGCTAGAAAGTAAAATCCAGAGAGAGAGAGAGAGAGAGAGCACGGGAAGAGAGATATACAGCTGACAGTGTTTTGCAATGCTGTTCATGTGGGAACCCCTAATCCAAAGATTACCTTCATTCTATCAGTCTCCTGTCAGTCTTGGTGCCACTCCTTAGCTCTCCCAACCACTTTCATTCTTCTCTAGTCTTCGCCATCCCTGAAACACCCACCTGTCTTAGTCCTGTCAGAAATAGTTTTTTTACCAGCTGTATCTGGGGCAAAGGTTCAAGTGAAGAGACGCCAGTTTTGCCCACGCTCGTTGGACCAGGACATTGCAGATTTAGCTGCATCCGGGTCCTTACTCTGGACAAAAACTTCACTTTCCTCACGCTACCAGCTGCTCCTACGCTTCTACCGCTCCCCTTGCGGAAAAATCGAACCTGAACCTTGAAGACCCCGGAATTTGCAAAGGAAGTGGTTTGTCAAATCAAACGCGTTCATTGTCACAGGCACCTTGTTTGTTGGGCTGGTCAGTGGGTTTTCTTTAACAGATCGTTTCTATCGTGAGCGCTTCACTGTCCGCTATGGCGTACGGACACAAACTGAGCGTGGGATCAGGTTTGGTGTTTGTTTCAAGTCCCCTGTTTTGTGTGTGTGCTAGTTTGCACTGATTTATGTTGTGAAAAAACGTGATTTTCGTGATATTTTTTTTAATTTGGTGGGGCAAGGTGTATGCCGGGGGGGGGGGGGGGCAGCAAAAGGAGGCAAGCTGCCAGTGAAACTTGGACTTTTCGCGCAGGTGAGGCAAAGGCGACGTGAGTGGATTTATTTGAAGTGGCTTCCTGGCCTAAACAGAAAGTAGACTAGCATTACTCCGGTGAGGCCTGAGCGGAAAGGAGACATTCAAACGATTTTATACTCCTGTCAGGTACGTGCCCTTGAATGGTCTGTGCATGGTAATGTTTGTTTCTGTATTGAAGCGTTTATAGGGGTGACTAGGATGCCAGAGGGTAATAGGGAATGTATAGGCATTTAGGGGCTTCGTGCATTTGTATTGTTTGACCTGTGCAACCCCGGGTGTACGGTGAGCCTGTACCTACTGTCGTTTTGTCGGCGTACAAACATCCTGACACGCCAGATTTGATATCACTCAGACTGTAGTACCACAGCGAGACTGAGTTTAACTCATTCTACCCGAGCCGAGCCACGACTATAGTCGTAACAGTTTCTTTACAATTTGCCTCCCTTTCCAATATGTCTGCTGTCAGGTTTCCTTGGCAACCCGCTGAAGGTGATGTCGATGTAAAGTACAGCATCAAAGCAACACTTCTCCTAATCATACTAAAAGTGTAGAAAGAGTTAAACCCAGAAGTTTCCGAATCCATTTGCGTGGCATCGAGACTGCATAAAATGTGCATCCAGCACATTACCGTTTGTACTGGTCTGGGTTCGGTTTCTAATGGTTTTTTTGGCTGTTGTCGTATGATGTCGGTTGCCTGGCTGTTTGGTCGGCCAGTCGGTTCAGTGTAGATCTGGGCGTTTATTATTATTATGTTGTTGTTGTTGTTGTTGTTTACTTGGTAATACCGTAACCATTCTTTGGTATGTGATTTCTGAATTCTCACCATGCCTCCTACAGGTTCTTTACACCAAAACAGCGGGGGTGTTCGCGTTTGTGATGACGTCATATGGCAGGTCTCTATACGTCTTTAACGCGTGACAGGAAGTGAAAACCCGACACTACGCCTCAGCATTATTCTCTGAGGAGGCTGGGTGAGTAAATGGTGGAGGAAAAAAGAACAAATAGCAGTCTCTTTCTTCTCTCTCCCACTTCACTTGTTTGTCTGTCATCTTCAGCCCTGCCCTTTCATACAGGCCTAGGGCGAAAAACTATTGTGAGACACCGACAAAGGCGGACGGAGGAACGTGCGGGAGGTCTAGAGATCGGGGGAGGGTTCACTTTACTGAATAAAAACAAATAAGAAGAGGCGACGGTGACAAACAACTTCTAGGCGGGCATATTCGGAGCAGACGATTCTGACTACAAAACTACTTTCGAGCGTGTTACATTTTTTTTTTTTTTAATGTGGTTGGAATCTGTTTGATGGGATTATTAAAGACGAAACACAAGTTACGGCACACATTTACACGCCAGCACGATACGATTCGCCAAACAGTGCACTTATCTTTCTGATCTTTGGCCATTTTATTCTTCTTACAAAAGCGGCTGTGCTGAAACGTTGTTTGTTTGTTTGTTTGTTTGTTTGTTTGTTTGTTTTAGTTAGGTTGTTGTTGGTCTTGCGTTCTTTGCTTAGTTTGATAGTGTGTGTGTGTGTGTGTGTGTGTGTGTGTGTGTGTGTGTGTGTGTGTGTGTGTGTGTGTGTGTGTGTGCGTGTGTGTGCAGGGGAGGGGGGGGGGTGTTGCTGCTTTGCTTTTTCGCTCATTAATTTATTGTTGTTCTTTTGTTAAACTGCTGTTGTACATGCAGAAAACACACACACACACACACACACACACACACACACACACACACACACACACACACACACACACACACACACACACACACACACACACTGACTGCATACATCCGCGCAGACGATTCGGAACGTCTGCTGATGCACCATACAATTTACCTCCCTTTAGGCCGTCTTGCCTTCAGGACGTGACCGGAAATTCTATCTGAATGACTGATCGTATTCCGTTCTCATGTCGCTAACGGGCTGCCCATGTCGCAAAATTTTAATGCACTTCGCGGAAATCTGGCCCGGGGTTCCGGCGAGAGGAAAACATCAAATGAAAAGGCGGAGAGCTGTCAATATGGAAATGACAGCCTGAAAAAAAAACAACCACAAAAAAATACTATTCACTTAGAAAGGAAGAGAAGGTGCGCCGTTCAGTCACATTGAAATTGGTAACAGCCGGCGGGAAACTGCGAGAATAACCAGTTTACATTTAATGAAGTTTTAGGGCGGGATTTTTTTTTTTTAATGCCTCAGACACTTCATGTTTTTATTGACCTTTGGCTTGCCACCTTAGTGAGATTCCCTGATTGTTATTTCACAAGGATGATTCTCAAAAATGCAACCTTTCTCTATTGAGGGGTCGGGGGTGGGGGTGGGGTGGGGGGCTTTAAGGTCTATTGGCTTTTGTCCAACCGCAGAACTGTATTTTTTTTCTTTTTTAAAACTATGAGGGGTAGGGCGAGAGGAGGGGTTCCGGGACTGTAAGAGAACTGTAAAAATGTTTACCCGTCGGATTCAGTCTATTAGAGAGAGAGAGAGAGAATGACAATGAAGGTTTAGTCATAAGTGGTAAAACTATTGCCACAATGACCGGTTTAAAATCTGTCGTTGCTACTGATGATGTTTAATAAAAACAAAACGAATGTAAGAGAAACAGAGACCAACAAACAAAGAGCGAGCGAGAGAGAGATGAACCAGAGTGACATTCATGAATATATTATGATATCACCCTAGCACGGATTGTAACTTGAGAAGGTTATACAGACTTTCAGACATCTTCACGTTTCTCCCGGCCTGTCCTAGAAACATTTACACCACAGAGCAAAAAGACAGGAATACACGAGCAAATGGGACATCTGATATGTTTTGCCATGAACCATCTCACAATACATAATATGGGAATCCAGTTTAATGCATTATACAGGTAGCGGGTTAACTAAAAAGAAATGACACAGCGCTGGCTTGCTACAAATAAGTCTAATGAAACTGAGCAATGTCCACTTACTGGGAAGGAAGAGAATGGTACTGTGTATCTGTGCGTAAGCCCCGATAAAGCTTGTTTTTAGGGTGACGGTAGTTGATAAGCTTGTCTGTCGTTACCCACAACACATCGCAGTGGTACTCCATGAACACCCGGCATCTTGAAACAGCGCTGCTAGCACGAGTTTTCAGATTGTACAGAACATGGCCCGTGTATACCGAATGGAGAAGGTGTTTTCTGTGCCGCATACCTGGAGATATGTATGACTATTTTCCACATCCAGAGATCCAGAGACGTTACACCGTCAGGATCTCTGCAAAAAAAAAAAAAAAAAATTCTCAGAGTCTCGCTGGACCTATTGGCTAGATGGTACGCATGCACAGATGCTGCCACCCGTATAACATCAGGTTGAAATAGTGGCTCAGGGTGAGAAATCCACTCGGCCATTAGGGGGAGCCGGGATACACCATGTAGTAAAGCGTTGGCTCTGGTTCCGAGTTCCAGTCCCGACTGGAATCCCAAACATTCTGCTGTGTCACCCTTACTTGGTGGAAAAGGACGTTAAGGTGAGAAACAACCAACCAGCCAGCCATTGGACGATCGGAGCTACCACTGTTCCGGAGTGCAATACACGTGAAACAGTCATAGCCTTCAGACACGAAGTGGCTGTACTCCCTTCCGCTCAGTACACTTTGGCCACCTGTGGCTCGTATTCAATTGGAGAGGACAGTTTGCTGGGTTCGGTAACATCTACCCACCGCACTGAGACTTGTAGAGGGATTTCAAGTATTCCACAGCCCAATCATCAGCGACAGGGCGGACCTGAGAGAGAGAGAGAGAGAGAGAAAACTGGCATCCCCCCCCCCCCCACACACACACACACACACACACGCACCATCACCATCACCATCTCCTAAGAAGATTTCATTTTCAACGACACCGCTGGTGTTGCCTCCTTATTTGTTGCAGATCCCGTAACTCTCCAAGTAGTTCCTCTGACAATGAATGGTGAAAATTAAATTTGCTCACTTGGCCAGTCTGTACTCCCACTCTTATCGCAAGACAGACAAACACATTTTTCTCTGACATTACTTTCAGTTCAGTCGGTCCTCAAGGAACTTGATTATGTGCAGGCTGGATTTCTCAGCTGTTGCATCTTCCTGTCTTTCTGTCTTTTTCCCCTGGTAGACACGGTCCTGTCTCCTCCGGCAACTCTCGGGCTGCTTGTTTTCCCATGGCTTTTTGGAATTTTGGAGACTGGTAACTACATCAGCAGCCTTTGCTTTCACTGCCCAACTTGACGACACGTATGTCTCTAAAGCAAATTAATTCTCTTCCTCCAAAAAAGCGTCAGGTTCCATCTTCCAAATGAGGTGGTGAAAGAAATAAAAGGTTTGCTGTTTGCCGTCATGAGAAAGTTTAGATGTTGTGGGGAGTCTTAAAATCGTCCACATTTCTGGTCGTGGAAGGCATCAGGGATTGGAAAAAGCAAATCTAATTTACCCAAACCTATTTCAGAAGAAATAAAAATTGTGTGGACAAAAAAAAAATCCTTCGAAGAAGCACTGGAATTATTTCTAAAAATGAATTTCATAAAACTGTAGCTGCATTTTCCAAACTGACTCCCTTTCAGTTCCTTCTCAGCTTAATCAAACAAAATCTGTGTTCGGACGGCGGATGTTTGTTCCTGAGTATCGGTCGTCTCCCCTTACGACCTTGTTACTGGAGAGTTATCGACCGTGCTTCCCTCCGACGCGACCACCGAGCACGCAATTGGCTGGATCGCTGCGCGCACACGGATTTGTCTGGGTCATTTGAAGCCTCTCTTGCTCATTAAGTGGGTGTTCATTTCAGATCATTTGTCGCAAGTCGATAACGGAGATGCGAAAGAAAAGCAACTTGAAATTTTAAACCCTGAAGGGTAAACCCAAGACTTCGAGCTGCCATGCCTCGGCAAACTAACTCGATTGTATCCAATGATCCATCAGGGATACTTAAGAGTTCTTTTGGCGTTCTTCCAAACATTAACATCTCCTACTTTCCTATATCATTACAGGATATGCGAACGGACGGACTACACAGGGAATTCAGTCAACTGTGACTAGTAGCACTCATGTGAGGCCAGTATTGTGTCGGGGTGAGCGGTGGTCTAATAGGTAGCGCGTCGGATTTAGCCGCTGCGTTACTGAACGGCCGTCACCAATGTCATGGCGATGAAGCGTGGGTTCGAGCCCAGGTCGATACAGGTTTTTCCTGGCTACCGGGCTGCTCATCGGGGGTTTCTCTCCGGGTAATCCGGCGTTCCTCCCCCAGCAAAATTGTAATACATATGTGGCATGTGGTATTCTGGAATTTCTGCAAATTCAAAATTCAGATTCAAATTACTTTATTGTCTCTCAAGTAACACACACACACACATGTATACTGACTTGTATTGGGTGGCGCTGCACCGCGGCGACGCGCTTCCCCCGGGGGAAGCAGCCCCAATTTCCCGAAAGGGATAATAAAGTTGAAAAAAAAAAAAACACGTTACTCGCCCGTTATTGTTGTGATCTCTCTCTCTCTCTCTCTCTCTCTCTCTCTCTCTCACTCACTCACTCACTCACTCACACACACACACACACACACACACACACACACACACACACACACACACACACACCACACACACACACACACACACACACACACACACACACACAGAGAGAGAGAGAGAGAGAGCGAACGAATCTTTATTTTACAACGGTAAAAAAAAAGGTGATGCCGGTCGTCAGACCAATTTTGCCGTTACCGTTCAACCTTGCCGTTGCTAACGCTACAGAGTGAGAGAGAGAGAGAGAGAGAGAGAGAGAGAGAGAGAGAGAGTGTGTGTGTGTGTGTGTGTGTGTGTGTGTGTGTGTGTGTGTGTGTGTGTGTGTGTGTGTGTGTGTGTGTGTGTGTGTGTGTGTGTGTGGCTAAGCTATAACAGAGAATACAGTACAATACCATCCACGGTCCTCGCTTAATTGGCTCTACAATCGCCACCGGAAATAGTGCAAGTTACGGGGAAATTCCGGCTAATTCCTATATAGTTTCAGTTTGCTCTGATGATGAATTTTGCATAAGCCGCCCGATTTTCGCGCTTGAAAAATTCATATAAGGACGCTTTCAGGAAGAGTACGTGCAGCTATTGTCATCTAGCGTCGCTCTAACTTCCACTTATGTTTAGTTTTGCCAAATGTCAGACTCAGTAGGCGATCCCTAGGCGAAGTAGGTGCATTTCGCGAATCCATCCTATATAGCTTTGAATCAATAATCGTACTGTATTGAATTGCGGCCGTCATTGAATGTGTGTCGCAAGACGGGTTGTAAAAGGTGAATACCGCATAGTATACATAGCTATAGGGAGGGAGAGAGAAGGAGAGAGAGAGAGAGGGCGAGAGAGAGAGAGCAAAGAGGAAAGAAAAAAAAAGAAAGAAAGAGTAAACCTGTTAAAGACAGTGGTGGTTGAAATCAAAACTCTCGGTTGTGCGGCATTATGTGGCATGTGGTATTCTGGAATCTCTTCAATTTCAAAATTCAGATTCAAAATTACTTTATTGTCTCTCAAATAACAGGTATAAAATGGAAAATTGTCTCTGGACACAGAGCTCGAAACAAGTAAGAATGAAAAAATAAGATTCTACGCCAATACAAACAACATACAATTGGTTTGGCATAATAATGCAAAATCACAGCAAATCTATCTCACACAATCACAGTACAAATATATTGCAGCAATACTGCTTTCCACAAAACACCCTTCAAACATATGAAAACAAATCCTCACACACAGAATGGCTGATTCTCCATGAAAGATGGTTGTTGTTGTTTTTTTCACCAAGCTACGTAGAGTAGTGAATGCACAATACAATGGCTATCAAACGTTATAAAGTAGCCTCACACGTGTATCCTCCTGTGTGCGATCGTGTCCCATCTTGTGAGCTGGATGGTGGTCGGATAATGTAGTTTGCCTTTTAGTCCAGATTGAAACAACCATCTATCGTTAACTTGACAGCTAGTTTATCACCGCCATCGTCTGGCTGACCCTGGACCGCTCAGTTCCTCTCAATGGAAGGCTTTTCACGTTCCGTTGTAAAAACAGCTCTGATTCTAGACCAAGTTAGGTGATTTCAAAACAAAAATATCACACACACACACACACACACACACACACACACACACACACACACACACACACACACACACACAGATTTTGGTCGATGCGTGGTGTAAAATAGAAATGCAGGTACTCTGCCATCCAAAACACAATTTCCGCATTTCTAGATCATAAAATATCACAAGTAAGTTTGTTGTTGTTGTTTTTGTTGTTGTTGCTGTGGTTATTATTATTGTTGTTGTTGTTGAATAGTTTTCATTGCTAGTTATACATTTTAGCGAGCTATTGCCATTTTCGCGCCTCTTTTGAAAGAAAAGCCTTACTAAAAGTTAACTCCCTTACCCGAAGGTCTTTGGGGTTGTGCGTTTAAGAAAGCACACCTAACCATGCCCAAAATAATGATGATTATGCTATTGATCGTTCCAAACTCCCCCACATGCACATCGTCCTCATGCTGAACCCGTCTACACCTGACGCCGTCCTCATGACAGTAACAGACTACTGTACGGCCATACTGTAGACAGACATTTGGTCGTACCAAACAAGTGTGAAAGTTCTGTGTGGGGTTTGCTGGGCAAAGTAGACTACTGGCAGACACAGGGCACGTGGTGCACATAAAGCCGGTGTTTAATTTGTGTCAGGACGGTATTGGCAACTACTCTGTCTTCTTGTAGGCTTTTGCCTGGTCTGGCTACAGGGAATAATATTGTTCTGACTCATCTGCTGCTGCTGCTCGGTAAAGACCACATACCTATATATTTCCTGATAACCTCAGGCGTCACTGTCACCCCTAAAACATCACCGTGCACAGACCACTTCAGGGGCACGCACCTTACAGGAGTTTTAACAATTCTAGTGTCTCTCTTCCTCTCGTCCCTCGCCGAAGCGATCTTACTCTACTTTCTGTTTTGGCTGCAAAGCTTCTTCAATCACACGCACACTCCTTTGAAAAATCTCGTAAGAGCCGAGACAGGGACTAATGCTACCATTTCTGTGTTCACAAGTCGTTCTGAGCTGTTTTCGTGCTATCTATCATCACACTACGTACACCACTGGACAGTGACAGTGTCTGTAATGTTGGCACTAAGCCAACCACGTTTTGCTCAAAAACAATTTTAAAAACGACAAAAGCTGAGCTGCAAAAAAGAACCCTCGTGGTTACGGCTATTTCAGTACCTCGATCAAAGCCAGCATTTCACTCCCGATTTTGTTTTTGTCGATAATCTGCCTGTAGATAGACTTTCAAACAATGCGTGCACGTGACTTTTTTTTAAAGGAGATACTATACACCCCGTTGTGTGCTCCACCCCTTACACACACACACACACACACACACACACACACACACACACAATTATGAATTTTCTCTGTAATTTCAGGTTGTTGTTTGTTTTTTTCTTTCTTTCTTTCTGTCTTTCTTTCTTTAGTATTTGTCTGATGTTAATCTTGTTTGTAATGGCTGACGTGTTCGGTATATATCTGTGAGCGCAGTGTTAAACGTGTACGTATGAATTATGCCACAGGTGGCTGTAATGTATGTATTTATGTTTGTTTCCTTTTTCCAGTGCCCATAGAGGGTCGGAAAACCAATTGACTTGACTTGCGAAAGACGTCAAAGTTTTTATTGAGAATACATAAACCAGTAAAAGCTTACCGCAGTTCATGTACTGTGTAAGCAAAAAACATACAACAAAATGCTGAAATGAGAGAATCGTATGATGAAAACGGGACAAACTGCTGTATGGGTACTCGATCGTTACACTCGGTATCGATGCGTGTGTATAAATCATTAGGAATTCTAGCTTTTTTCTGGGATGTAAAGCCGCAGTCAGACAAGAAGTAGGCCTAAGTATTATAGATGGGAGCGTCTACGCCGTCTAGTGTCTGTGGCGAAAATAGCAAGGGTCGTTATAGCGTGCGCAGCGTAGCCAAGCTCTCGGAAGATATCGCAAATCTCGAGAGAGTTTTTCCCTCGTGGGGTTTTGCTGTCACGGGGGTTTAAACAAAATTACCAACGAAAAAAAAAAAAAGGAAACGAATGCCACTTCCCGTCATTTTAGTGGAAATGACGAACATAGCACGTTTGTACTTTGCGTAGCCCTTGAACCCCCTCCTTTGAAATCGGGGAAGAGTTGCGGTAGCACTTTTCCATTTTTCACTGAGGTGGCACTCGTTTTTCCATCTAATTGCGTCTCATCGGGGGAGCCAGGGTGGCCGAATGGTAGAGCGTTGGACTTGTAATGCTCGGGTCGTGAGTTCGTATCCCGGCTGGGGCTACATATTTGTGCTGGCCTTTTCATCGTTGCCCCGTCTTTGATATCACCCGTATGCGGTGGAAAAGGACGTTAAACCCCCAAACACCCACCCACCCACCCGCGTCTCCTCGTGGCAACAAAAAGGAACGATTTTCAAACCAACCAGTCACTTTCACCAACAAACGCATCCTCATATTTTGGAAGTATGGCTACATGTGAGAAGAACCTTCCTCGTACCTTCCGACAGTCATGTTATGGTTTTACATCCGCTCCACGTTGCTACTGCGGTGTTAGCAACAATGCAGGCGTAAGGACACAAACTGACAGTGGGGTCATGTGTAGTGTTTAGTTGAAGAGCCATGTTCGGCGAGTGTGCTAGTTTGTAGTGATTGTTGTTGTCATGAAAAAGCGTGATTCTCGTGATTGTTGTATGGTAGGGCAAGGTGCATGCCAGGGGGCTGCAACAAGAGGCAAGCTGCCAGTGAAGCTGCCACGTTTTGCGCACATGTCGGTCAAAGGTGACGTGAGTGGATTTGAGTGAAGTGAAACAGAAAGTAGACTTGTATTACTCCAGTTATACCTGAGCGGAAATGAGGCATTCATTTTTTTTTAAACTCCTGTCAGGTGTGTGCCATTGAATGGTCTGTGCATGGTAGGTTTTGTTTGTAGATTGAAGCATTTTTAGGGGTGACTATGATGCCTGAGGCTAACTGGGAATATATAGACATTTTGAGGCCTGCTGTGTTTGTATTCTTTGACCCGTACGTGATAAGCACCGCACGCGCGTTCATTGTATGCAAGAACCCTTAGATATGCGAAAGGCCGCGATCCGTCTCAACCCTCAGTGCTTGTAGTTCATGGGCCGCATGCTGTGAGGAAAACAGCTACGGAACTCCTAAAAATCCATGGCATGAAAATGGAAAACACAAAACATAATTTCTGGATTGTTTAAGGAATAAATATTAGGCTGTAAGTGAGCGAGAGCATAGTTGCGAAGTACACTAAACACACACACACACACACACACACACACACACACACACACACACACACACACACACACACACATTGCGAGCCATTCTCTGGGTTGGAAAGGCAGCAAAAGAAAAGAGGAAAACAAAAAAGGAAAACAACTCCCACAACAGACAGAAATTGGGTTCGCATTGCAGCTGGTGATGATAGGTGAGGTGGGTGGATGGGTGTGTCACGTGGATGGGTATGTATGTGGGTGTGTGAGTGACGGGAATTACTAAACTATTCAACCCGATATCTTGACAACCCAAACTTCAAAGATCCCTCTTCACAACCACTCGACACCCTGCTGCCTGGCCTCTTACACTTGCACCAATTTGGTGGTGATTTCAAGCATTCTCTTCACGCCAATCAAACCTTCAAAGAGCATGCTGGGATACCGGCGCCGATTTCCGGCAGTCGTGAACCTGTTGGCCGAGTTAATTGAAGGTCTTACGCAATGTGAGCTTGTTGTCGACAGGTTGAAGCGTGTGCATGTCAATCAAAGGAAAACCACCAGGCCACCTTCCCAAGCCAGTGGACACTAGAGTTTGGTCTCAACAGTTACAGATTAAGTGGGCTGAGTGCATGGTGGTTCATTATTTGGGAGGTTTAACATTATTAGTTGCGGTGTTCGAATGCTGACACAGAGAGAGAGAGAGAGAGGAAACTGTTTGCAAGCTTGGATTGTAAACCCTCTTCCTGATTCCGTAAAAAAAAAAAATTACAATGAGGAGTCAGTCAGGCTCATAATCAAACTAAGTAGAGTCGAGCAAGATAAAAAAAAAAAAAAGTCCTGGAAAAATCACTCAGCTCCTGAAGAAGACTCAAAGGGATTTGGGTTTCAAGCAAAGTAGTGCAATATCTGATGATATCTACACCAAAACAGGGGTCTAATGCACGCAAAGAGGCCAGACTTGTCTGAGACTCTAGTCTCAGCCTCATTACGTGGGGACTATCATCAGCGTTTATTATCGTTTAGTCCCTGAAATAGTCGTAAACTCGCCTTAGTATCCGTTTATGCATCGTATCTAATTTTAGCGTTGGACTCTCAGTGCTCGGGTCGTAAGTTCGAATCTCGCCGGCTGGGGCCAAATATTTGTGCTGGCCTTTTTTTCTCGTTGCCCCGTCTTTGATATCACCATTATGTGGTGGAAAAGGACGTTAAACTCCCAAACACCCACCCACCCGTATCTAATTTTAGTGTCGGTTTAGTCAAGCTAGTCTCGGTCTTACGTCCTAGTCTGTCCCCATGCAACAGATGCCAGATGAGTTAGGTGATGTCAGCCTAGATGTGCCATGCGTACAAACTGCCGTCACATTGCAGGGACGTAACTGTAATAGCACGTGAATAAACGACTACAGAAAAAGATGTCAATAGCAAAAAGTGTATTCCCATGTGAAGCCTAGATGGAAGGAGCCGGCTGTGAATTTCATGACTCCGGAATTTGCTCGCGGAAGGCTCCCTCCATTTTTTGCCAGCGTCCCCCACTTTTAGCGCTAAGCAGGCCGCCGGTAAGACAGACTACGTGACGTGAGATTTCATGAGAGCCCTGTGGGGAGCTAGTCCAATCCATCTGTCTCCTGATAGTGAGGGTGGAACACACGGCCTTTTCTGTCCTTTACAGCACAGTTGTTTTGCTACTGTCACAGTGTTGTTAGACTATTTCACCAGTCCGGCCAAAATGTGGTATTGTAGGTAAGGGGACAATAGTGATCCGTGATGAGACTTTCTTTCATGTACTTATGTGGGTAATCACGTACGGTGCTACAAAACACGTTTCAACTACTCTCTCTTTGAAACTGTCATCTTTAGCAGTTCTAAAACGATGTTCACGCTACAAAGGCCTTGTTTTTGTCAAAGGTGGGATTACGTTCTTGTTAGCGCAAATTGAATTTGAGATTTTGTATCCCCTTTGTTCCTCGTTCAAGCCACAGTGTTGACAGCTGATGGCCATTTGAAATGGCTGCCATTGTTCGCCACAGAGTAAGAAGCTATACAAACTGGCAACCTTACACGCTGAACGTTTGTTGCTGACAAGGTTCTACCGTATTCGGAGCTACGCAGTTACAGAGTTTAGTTCTGACCTGCATCCTGGTTGTAAAAGATAGACAAATTCCATTTGACCCGACCGCACCAGAATGCTTCCTGATCGTAATGTGTGGGACACGTGCAGTCCCGCTGACCTTTTCTATAAAAGGTTGTTTTGGAGAAGGGATCGACGCAACACTCTTGTATGGCTGTTTCCAATTGCACCGGCAGTGAATACAAATCGCATTTACTCTCGCAACTTCCCGGGTCCAGTGCGACCTTTGGCTGCACAAAGCTTTCAGCCAACAATGAAATCTCAACCTGGGGTTTCTTCTGTAAATATTCAAATTCTTCTTCGAGTAGACGAAGCTTTGTGATTTTGTATTTCTCTCATTTAAACGTGTTACTATCAAAACAGATCGATTTTTGTGTGGACTGAAACAGGTCAGTCCTGTTTCGTTTCGCACGGTGTTAGGTTGAAGTTTTTACATTAACTCACTCTTCCTGTTTTCCTGGACGTGAGCGTGGGCGTTAAAAAAAAAACAACTGTGGTGTTTGTGGAGTAATGCTGGTAAAATGGCTCCCAGGAAATGTCGAAGAAGCAGGCAAACACATACAACAGCTTCCCTGTGGTCGCCTGAACATTTGTTAACAAAGTTTCAATGAGGGTTTTAGTACAAGCAGCTGGTGGCAGATATTTATACGCGTGTGTTAGCTATTCTAGTCGACGCGTATACACAAACATGTTTGTCGAACGCTAGGGTGTGGAGACAGAAAGGGAAGTGGTGTTTGGGGTTAATTCTCTTGCAGGAGTCATGAGGAGCCTGGAATAAATATTGAATGGATGGCGCCCACTAACACACATCTCATTTCTGAAATGTTTGCAAGATTAAAATGTGATAACAAAGAATGGCGCCCGCGAAAGAAAAAAAAAACGTAATGTGAAATATTTGCAAGAAAATATATTTTTTGGGAGATAATATCAACACCGGCGTATGGGCATGCGCAATTCTTTCCTGATTTCCTGGTCTGTTATTTCTGTTTTGTAGGATTATGGTTTGTCAGAAGTAAGTTTGTGCAATTCGAAATGATTTGTTGTGTTCCGCCCGAAGCCCTATAATTCTGTACTAGGATTGTTAAAGCACTTAAAGCCGCCCACACAACGCCGACAGCGAGAGGCGTTTCTTTGTTGTTGTTTTGAACGGACATTTCACAAATTGTTGAAGATTTGCGTGTTCTATTGCATGACATGTTGCTACAGCTAAATACGGCCCGGCCGTTGCAAATTAAATTGTAAAAGAGCATGCTGTCATGACGACAGGTCATCCCACCGCGCTGTTTGGTTCCATCCCCCTGACGGCACACACACACACACACACACACACACACACACACACACACACTCTCTCTCTCTCTCTCTCTCTCTCTCTCTCTCTCTCTCTGTAGCGTTAGGGGGAGCCGGGGTGGTCGAATGGTAGAGCGTTGGACTCTCAATGCTCGGGTCGTGAGTTCGATCCCGGCTGGGGCCAAATATTTATGCTGGCTTTTTCATCGTTGCCCCGTCTTTGATATCACCCTATGTGGTGGAAAAGGACGTTAAACCCCCAAACACCCACCCACCCCTCTGTAGCGTTAGCAATGGCAAGGTTGAACGGCAACGGCAAAATTGGTCTGACGACCGGCATCACCTTTTTTACCGTAGTAAAATAAAGATTCGTTCGCTAACCTAACCCTAACCCTAACGCTCGCCAGATCACGTTCCGGAGCGTGAGCTGACACTGACGTAACATCTCAGAAAAAAACACCAACTGCAATAAAAGTAATGTAATCCAGGCAGAAAATGTGCCGCGTATCTTGATTCCCGCCGATAATTCGCCAGAAGCGAAAACTTCCTACACAATATGTTCTTTAGCTTCTCTGGAAATTCTTCACGCTCACGAAACACATCAAATCAGCCCTTCCCATTGTGCCAGACTGCAAGAAACTTTGGCGAGAGAACCAGGCCTGTCACTCTAATCGAGTCAACATGTGCACAAAACCTACAAGATGATTACAAATACAAAACTTGCTGTAAGCCGCCCGATGTGCATTGTTAACGCCTCCTGTCATCAGCCGTAGGAGGGTAATGACTGGCTGTCATCAGCCGTAGGAGGGTAATGACTGGCTGTCATCAGCCGTAGGAGGGTAATGACTGGCCGGAATCGATATGAAGGACATGGGAAAGCTTTGATGTGTGGCAAGAAATGATGAAAAGGCTGTAGAGCTCAGTAAACAGTTTGATCCGTTTGTTTCTTTCAAAGGAATAAGCTTTCCTTTGATAAACAGGCGTTCTGGAGAACAGCGTGTATACGTGGTCCTTCCGACGGCTTAGAGCGTTCTCAGCGACAAAACATTTACAAGCTTCCTTCTGAGTTTGTGCCATTTCTTATTGCAAATTATGTGAAACGCTTTTTAATGCAACACGAATCCGCCACACATGTTGCTGCAGGCTGCTTCATTATATTCTTCCTTTTCTCTTCAGATGCCACAACTGAAAGCAGCAGGAGCGGAAATATACATAATATACAGTCAGCGTCAAAATAAAGTATCC
This sequence comes from Batillaria attramentaria, assembly GCA_018292915.2. Lineage (NCBI taxonomy): Eukaryota > Metazoa > Mollusca > Gastropoda > Batillariidae > Batillaria > Batillaria attramentaria. The sequence continues at coordinate 1,228,274 of JACVVK020000070.1, forward strand.
ACCTGTTTCAATCAAATCTGTTGGAAAACCAAAAGCAGAATGATACATAATTATATATTTGGTGTTTTTAAGTCGTTGGCCCATTTGTCTAAAGGGTGAAGAAAGTGTTTTTGTTGTGATGAGGAAACCACATAAGCCATACACGCTTGGGTGCACATGGTGTCAAAATCAAAAGTCACAAGAAAACAAACACCATTTTCAGTCGATTTTACACAGAGATTTTATGGTTTTATTCTCACAAAAAATAACAGTAAGGATCAGAATTCACTCCGAGACAACATTATGTTCTCCAAATCATCTTTATTACAGCGATTTGATGTCTAGTCACGCTTTTTCGTGTTTTTGAAAAAGACTGAATTCATGAATTAAATTAACAGACGAAAGACTTTATGGGAAAAGAATGATATTAAAACACAAAACATATCTGTATAAAAATCACAAAACTCATAATCACACTGCACAAAGAGCGGTCAGAGCAGTAATGGAAAAAGGGTGATGTTGCAAAACAGAACGGCCGTGAGTTTTTTTCGCAATTGATGCAATTTTGTTTCATATTCTTTCATTTGTTTATGACCTTTATTCATTAAATGTACGATATGATTAATCCTGATACTGTAGGATCATTAATTTTAAATGAAAGTGCAAATGAATGAATTGTAGACTTTATTTTGACGCTGGCTGTATATATACATAGTGATCATTTTGACTGACGCAGCGAAAAAGTATTATCGATTGGTCAAGTCAGATATGGTTCTAACCCTAAGTACACATGAAACTATAAAATCTCGGGTCTCATGTTTGTCCATTGTCAGAAAAGTCAGAAAGTCAATAATCTGTGCGTGTGAAAGGCGAGCCGGGGTGGCCGAATGGTAGAGCGTTGGACTCTCAATGTTCGGGTCGTGAGTTCGTATCCCGGCTGGGGCCAAATATTTATGCTGGCTTTTTCATCGTTCCCTCGTCTTTGATATCACCCGTGTGTGGTGGAAAAGGACGTTAGACCCCCAAACACCACCCACCCTGTGCGTGTAAAAATCTGTTCATTTCTCTACCTTTCATGCCCAACAAGACAATGTTTTCAAACAAGCTAGCCATACTCCCTATGTCTGTTGTCGTGCAAAACTGTCTCCGTGCACGTCGCCTCGTTTTCGCATTGCGTTGCTGCGTTTTACATAAATGATGAGGGGTTTACATTTCACAGATGCACTGGGGGACAGAGAGTGAGTGAGTGATCTCTCCATCCGCCTTCCTTCATCACGCTTGCGCGGCGTCAAGCCCTGAATAACTAACTAACTTCCTTCATCACAGGATACATGTATCACAAACCTCGAACGCTCAAGTTTCTATGTTTGTTTGATTGATTTTAGACAGGGTTTGGATTGTGTATTGCTTTTGCTTTGTTTTCTTTTGTTTTGGGAGTTGTTGCTTGGGTTTTTTTGTTGTTGTTGTTGTTGTTGTTGTTGCTTGTTTGTTTGTTTTTGTCTGTAATTTCGGTCACGGTATTCTTGAGCCGAGATGAACAGCGGAGCAGTACTTCAGTGTTAATGTCCTGAAGTCGAAAAACGATCGAGGAAACATCACTAGAAAGCTACTGTTAAGCATGTTGTTGTTGTTGTTGTTGTTGTTGTTGTTGTTGTTGTTTTCTGTAAGTTACATGGTGCTAGGACATCGCAAGTCAGTGAACTGCAGTCCCTGGTGAGGTATTACCCCTATCTAATGAGAAACAAAGACATCCTCATAACAAAAGTCAATAACCTGACAACTTGAATGCTGTCAGAAACCTGTTACCGTACCTACGGTACGCGGCAGAGAAAAACAGATTTCCCGGGAGACACTGTGTGTCGGGGTTTTCCCCGCTCTCAGCTTTTCCACATACACAAACAACTCATCTCTTGTACACAATTGTAAAGTACATCATCCGTGATTACCAGACTAATATGAAACTGTAGACGTAATTGTTTCACCGGAAATGAGGGCTTTCAGTGCCATATTGTGATGGTCAATTACTGTTGGGCGTAGACGAAAGGCTAACAACCCTTTCAAGCCTGAAATAGATAGACAGACTAAAACTATTGTGTAAGTATACAAAGGAAATCCTATAGAGGACAGGTTGATATGAAAAGCTCAGGCAATCGATGACTAAAAGTAGAGTATAAGATACAAGTAAGGCGGACTACAAACGTAAAGTGAAACACATTATCATCGGCAAAAATATCACAAACTGCACATTCAAATAAGCTGGCACGTTTCACTGTTTCGACGACTCAACGCTGAGCTGACCCTTCGCACCAAGTGATTGTAATGTGTTCATGTCCAGTGTGTGAGAGAATGCGTGTGATTCAGGTGAGCGTGCGTGTTTAGTTCGCGGCGCTTTGAGCCAAATATTTGGGATAAAGCGCCTATATTAATGAGCTTATTAGTAGTATAAATAAGAATGAATATTCATATGTTTATATTCTGGATATTTATATATTTATATTCTGGACATTTACATAGCGCTTGACACTCAGCGAGCTCTAAGCGCCTACAAAGTGAAGAAAAAATAAAATGGCGTGAAAATACTGTCAGAGAGAACTTTAAAACATACAGCAATTGTGGCACACACGGTCTTTTGGACTGGCAATGCTCGGGTCCATTTCCGGCTTTAAAAAAATACTGTTGTTGTTTGTTGTTGTTGCTGTCTTTTTCCTCGTTGCGCCATCTCACATAGCTGGTCTTACGGTACGTGGTGGAAAAGAGCGTCAACCAGCCAATAACGGCAACTCTAAACATACAATATCATCGTCGGGCTCTGATACCATGACATCCAATGCACACTGACAGCGATGGCCGAAATGAATTTTGTTCTAGAACTGGATGTATGGTCAGCTGCTCGTGTTTCTTTTTGCCGCTTCCCGTGTCTTGAGATATTGCCTCCAGTACCCTGGCAGCTGGTCATAGTGACAGCAGTGTCTGTTTCTACAAACACGCTGAGCGCTGCCTCAGTTAGCTTTCGTCGTGTGGAAATAATTCGTGCCTCGCTCCGTCCGTTCGTTCGTCTTGCTTTCTGCTGACTTGAAGGGAAATAACTCCCACTTATGTCAAGAATTCAGTCAAGGGAAGACATTCAAGTTAAGAGGATCAAAAACCACACGGGTAATGCTGCTGAATATTGAGAAGACGTTATTTTTCATGCGTTGAGATATGTACACCAGCTGCACAGAGATATGACCATTCTCCGGGTACATGCGTATCGCTCTGCAAACAACGTGTGTCTCAGTGCTGACAGAGTGCAGTAACAATGTGTACGGAGAATACTACAGAACATAGCACCTATACTCTATCTTTTTTTCGGGAAATTCGGGCTGCTTTCCCTGGGGGAAGCGCGTCGCCGCGGTGCAGCGCCACCCAATACCTTTTTTTATAACAATTTTGCTATACTCTATCTTACGTCGTACATTTTGTACACTCGTGAAAACAGACCTGATCAGCCCGTATAGATGGAGTCTCAGTGAGACCAGACACCATCATGATGACTAGAGTTTCGTAGCGTCAGTGAAAAGGCGAAGCTTGTGGAGCAGGCTGTTATGTGGAATCTCGTTTCTTTATCACTGATCAGCGGACGGTATTTGTTCACCGTAAGGCAAAACCAGCCCTCTATCTCATCACGCGCTGACGTGTTTTGCGGTTATATTGATTAGCACGTGCAACTGATCAGCCAAGCCATCGGAAACACCATTATTAGCGCCGACTGCCACAGAGTGTCAATAGCCAGTTTTAAGGTTAAGGGCTGGACAAACTTGCCCGTGCTAATTGCCTTTTCTCGTAAAATCAATTGGAACGTGTTGTTAGCGATTAAAGGTGATTGCAAATGTACCACGATTCGCAATGACACTTTTTTGTTGTGTGTGGGTTTTTTGGGGTTTTTGGTTGGTTTTTTTTTTTTGGTTGCAGAATAGTTTTATCTGCACAACTTCATGGCAGCACTATTAATATCAGAATAGTTTTATCTGCACAACTTCATGGCAGCACTATTAATGCCAGTCTAACGTTGTTTCCTTTATTTCTTTTTCATTATCGCAAATGGTCAAGACTCTCCACTACCCCACCCACCCCATGCTTACAACCTAACAATACTGCACATAAGCAGGTGCATCTACTGACAGGATTAAAAATCCTAATAAATTGTCCAAAGGGCGGCGCGACAGGCGGCGCAAATACCACGAGGGGAACAAACAGACTACAGACTCTAATGGACGCCGCAACGACTAAGCAAAACAGAAAACATTTGTAATCATGCCGCGTGCCGCGCCGCTAGAATTGTGGAGCTAAGGAGGGTCATCCCCCACGCTAGGGAGTTAGTAATCAGGCTCGCACCATGTCACACCCCTTCTCCGCACTCTGCAGTGGTTGCCTGTGTCTTCTGGAATTCAATACAAGATTTCATTCTTTACGTACAACTGTGTCACCTCCTCCTGTCCTCCATATCTGTCTTCTTTGCTTCAGTTTTACACTCACTCTAGACAATTTCGTTCTGCTGCTGACACTCGGAAACTCCGTGTCCCTCATGTCAAGACAAAGACCTTTGGTCAGCGTAGTTATTCATACCAGGGTCCGACTTGTTGGAATGATCTCCCAGCATCGATCAGATATGCAGACACAAAACCATCCTTCAAAACAAATCTGAAAACCCACCTCTTCACAGCCCTGAACCAATAACTGTTGCCACATCATCATCTTGCTGGTCGTGTGGTTGTGTGTGTGTGTGTGTGTGTAGAAGCCAGGGGCAGCCCGTGTATGATGCTGCACCTTATGTGCTTGTAGTTTATGTGTGTGTGTGTGGAGGCATGTTGTGTGCGTTTCTGGGTGAGTGTGTAAGGCAGCCTGAGCTCCCGCGAGAGGGAGCGCGTCCTTTAAATACACATATTATTATTATTATTATTATTATATTATTCCAGTCGTGTCAATCCCACACTTTGAGCGTGCAGGACGGCCCTCAGTATTCTTCTCATGCAGCAATCCTGCCTTTCACTAATAGTACGTAATAATGATAATAATAATCATAATAATACATAGATGTTATAGAGCGCTGCTCTCCAAGTGCCAAGAACTCGCTGCGCTTAAAGCACATACACACACACACACACACACACACACACACACACACACACACACACACACACACACATTGTTTGTTGTTATTATTTATCATCCTTCAACCTGTCCCTCTTTAAGATCACGTGGGTGACTGCGCAATATGGGTGTTCACGGTAGCGCGGTGTGTAGCGTGTCAAGCATGGTCACCGAATTCTTCAGCCAGCTGAATGGCCACAATCAGGACGTCTTCAGGCAGTGTCGGCTGCCACCACGACTCACCGTGTGATCACGCTATGTAGTCTCGTCATCCCTTCCCGATCAGCTCAGTATCTTGGTAAAACCCGCAGACAGTTCAGGGCTAACACGTCCTTGCTAAAAGCAGCGGACCACAGTTTAATGTGCAGTTAATGGCTGTCATATTGCTCTCTCTCTCTCTCTCTCTCTCTCTCTCTCTCTCTCCCGCGTATGGAATTCTCTCTCTCTCTGCTAGGGCCAAATATTTGTGCTGGCCTTTTTCTCGTTGTCCCCTCTTTGGTGTCACCCTTACGTGATGAAAAAGGACGTTAAACTCCCGAACACTCACCCAGCCTCTCTCTCTCTCCCTCTCTCTCTCTCTCTCTCTCTCTCGTGTGTGTGTGTGTGTGTGTGTGTGTGTGATGTGTGTGTCTGATGTCTGTGTGTTGTGTTGTGTGTGTGTGTGTGTGTCTGTGTGTGTGTGTGTGTTGTCGGGGGGATGGAACCGAACAGCGCGATGGGATGTTTGATAGATCTGGCAGTCGCGTTGCAGGCCACGTGTCCCTTTGGGTTTTTTTGGGGGGGTTTTTTGTTGTTGTTGTTTTTTTGTTTTTTTGTTTTTTTTGGGGGGGGTTAATTCACGTGACTTTTGTACCTCGTCATCTCAACGCCATCCCTCCACTGCCTCCTTTGTCCCTACTCTTGTCGGTCACGACCTCGTACACTCACGTGGACCACACGCATTTATACTGATAATACGCGATGCAAAGAGTCAGCTCAGCTAAGGTAACTATATATTTTCGTTATTTGGGCTACATCAGTACATATGCATGTTGTTATAATATTCGTGGGCTGAAGCTGGAGCGCTGGGAGAGCCACCCCATCTAGTGCATGTTGGCCAAGCCTTATTCTATGTACACTGAGTACAGTGGTTAACGGTAGTTTCGCCTCCGTCACAAGCTCCTAGCACTTTCCAACCTAATGGAGCATATCACGTAACTATTCAAGTTGCGCACTACTTAACGAGGCGGATAAAAATGCCTAACTTCGGTCTAGACATCAGAAGGGAAGTAGGGGCACTTCACCAAGTCACCAGTCTGCACTCTGCATTTTTTCTGACTGAGAGCTTGCTCAAAGTCTGTGTCATTAAAACATTCGCCGACACTCTTCTCAAACGATTTTGATTTGTGTGAAATAGATGCCGATTTTGGAGAGCTGTTTGTCTACTGTCACCAAATGCCAACAAAGCGCGCTTCCAAATATTTGCTTTGCCATGTTTTATCCTCTTTGCAAGATCTTTGCTGGTCGCTCGCTTTGAACAGAAAAAGATCTTGACGTCCTTAGATTTTGCAGGCAAGTCCATGCAGTTAGGACAAGGTAAACTCCAGTTAGTAGTGGACCACCGAACAAATGACACCGCATGTTTGCATACAGTTCAGATTGTGCCTTCACAGATTATCCAGTAACGATGGGTCCAACCTGTAGATGATCTGTCGAGCACTGACAAGAGTGGCTGTGTATACTGGTTTTTTTAATACTTATATAATCTGTCCTAAATTTCATGAGAATTTTTCCAATAATTCTATGTATCCTTAAGTTTAAGCGTTATGTTTTATACATCTTTTATACATCTTGTACAATATTATACATCAAACTAAAGGGCAGTGTCTTTAGTCTATGACTGCATTGTTCGATTTTAGAGTTATCGGCCCCTCACCATTGCAATTATGTGGTGGAAAAGGACGTTAAATTCCCAAACACCCCCCCCCCCCCACTCAGCCCCCACATCCCTCGCCATTGCAAATGACACTTCTCAATAGGCAAGCTGTAGGTGGCCTCTCCTTAACATGGCATGTCTGTAATAAGAGATAATGGCGTGGCTTCTGGCTTGTCCTGTCCTGTCCTGCCCCCCTTGTTCTCCTAACCTCTAGCAAAACGCCCACATTATACACTAACTTGTGCACGCACCCCTAGTTTCTAATTCCTAATACGTTATAAATGCAGAAAACTGCGCGTGAACGACTGGGCATAAAGAGGCGCTAATATCGTACAAGTGGATTTGACCTTTGCTTGACCCCAGCATCGAGACGCTTTGCCTTTATGAAGGCGGACAATGCAGGAGCATCGCGAGCATTAGGTTCTGTCGTGCTGGTAGCGTGCGATTCACACAGACGTCATGAACTCTTGTCCATCCTGTGTCTGGAACCAGAACATTAACACTTTAACAGCCGTTTAACACTCTAATAGCCGATTATCTGGTCCATTTGCGATTTCTGCCGCGCATTCAAATTGTCAGAGCATTAGCGGCCATGCAGACAGTTATTCTAGCGGAGGTGGGATGTCGAACAAAAGCAATATACGCTTACCGCTTTTATGAAAAGTTTACTATTAGAGTTGGTTCCCCTACAGGGCGAGGCCGGCATGTCTGGAGGGCATAATGGGTTTCAAGCGGCAATTTCTGAAAGCATACAAGCGGATTTCGTGGCGCAGGATTCAACTCAAGAGACCGCTAACAATTTACCGTCGAACACTTTGTATGCCAGCGGAAAATTGACGAAAAGGCGAGCAACGTCTTCTGTATATTTGTATTCTTTCCAGGTGTCTGTTGATGGTCAAGTGCTAACAAAGAGCTGTTGGAGGAAGGAGTGCGGGGGGGGGGGGGGGGGGGTATGGTTGGTTGTTGGGTTTTACTGTCGGGTGAGAGGGTGCGGGATGATGGGACAAACCTGGTCAGTCAGAGTTAACAAATAAACAATCAAACAAACAAAATAGAGTGTGACAGGGCCTGGGTTATGCTCACATATAACAGTGCGTAACAAAGTCGGGTGGGGGTTGGGGGGGGGGGAGACGGGGTGTTGGGTGGGTGGCCTGGAGGGGGTTAGGGTGTGTGTCGGTGTGTGTGTGTCGGTGTGTGTGTGTGTGTCGGTGTGTGTGTGTGTGTGTGTCGGTGTGTGTGTGTCGGTGTGTGTGTGTTTGTCGGTGTGTGTGTCGGTGCGTGCCGGCCGCGCGCCGAGAAGTAAGTTTATTCAATTTAGTCACTAACCTCAAAGTAGATTTAAGCAGGCACTCAGACAGACACACAGACACGCCGGGAAATAGTCCTTCCATTCGCTGACTACGGGACTGTTAGCGGTAAATAACTTCTTCAGACTGACAACAAATTCAACTGAGTAGTTATCTAGAAGGTACCTCTCGGTTGTGCTAACTGGCTGGCCGGTGGTTTTTGCGAATGATTTGTCTGTCCGGTGGCAGGGAGGCCATTGTGTTGGAACATACTAGTCAGTGAAGGAAGGATGGAATCTGACTGTCTCCTCCAGTCAAACTAAAGGTCTCCATACACGCGAACTAAACGTCAGTCTGTCACACCACCCTACTGTTTCAGTTACACAGGCTAACGAGCTCTGTCACGGAGGGACTTCTAGCCATGTTCCGATATCAGTAGAAGACACCAAACACTTAACCTTACAACTTTTTTTGTTTTCATAGTTTCACTTCCGGCTGCTGGGAGGTGATCAGCAACTGCCGACTGCAAAATGAGAATCCATGATGTCGCTCAAAATGCACATACTGCAAGCATCTTCATTAGTTAATGTTTAACGAAACAATTAAAGCTGCAGATAATGTCTTTTATTACATCTGCGACTGTGCACAGTTTACAGTCAACTTTGTCACACACAGATACACAGTTTTACCAGTTATCCTCACTCCTAAGGAACGTAAGTTCCAAACTTAAATTCTGCCCTGATCGAAATTGTATTTATAGTAATAATAATAATAATAATAGCAGTATTATCATTATTATTTATTTTTAATATCATTATTAATTTTTCGCTTTTATTGAGCGCAATATCCCAGCAGACGCTGGCTCCAAGCGCTTTACAATAAATTTACACACACACACACACACACACACACACACACACACACACACACAGACACACACACACACACACACACACACACACACACACACACACAGACACACACACACACACACACACACACACACACACACACACACACACACACACTTCATTTTCATTAATATATACAGCTGGGTTCACATTTACGTGAACAGTCGCTAACATTCAGACCGAGGTGTTCACGGGGTCAGTTTAACCAGTCTTCTAATGAAAGAAAGCAACAACAAAAATTGAAAAAAAAGAAGTGGCTGGAAACACGGTCGATGTCGTGACTTCCACAAAATCAGACGTTGTTTTCTTGACGTGAACTAGCCATTTGGTCTCAAACAGACCCTGGTATTTTCTGCAGTACAGAGTCGAGGTTTTCTAGTCCACGCGGCAGTTTTGTTGTAGCTGTTGTTGTTGTGGGTTGTTTTTTCCCCTTTCTTTAGACTGATGTTAATTAAATGCGATCTAACTACCTTCGTCACGCAAAGTCATCTTGTAGCTGCAGCAGCCAAACAATCGTCATGCATCAAACAGTGGCAGAAATAGGATACGGTTAATCGGATGGTTGCCATATTCGGCTGGATGTGTCCACAATTTTTTTCACACATGATCAGCTGAATTTTGCTGGGTGCCAATCATTGAGACTAACTCCCATCCCGCAGTAAAGTGGAGCATCGGAAACTAGTTTTACAGTGGCGTAACAACAACAGAAATCAGATTTTCAGTTGCGTAGCAAGAACAGAAACCAGTTCTATAGTGGCGTAGCAAGACTGAACAGAAACCAGTTTCAGAGTTGCGTAGCAACAACAGGAATCAGTTTTGCAGTAGCGCAGCAACAACAGGAACCAGTTTTATAGTAGCGTAGCAACAAGACGTACCAGTTTTATAGTAGCGTAGCAACAAGACTAACCAGTGTTATAGTAACGTAGCAGCAACAGGAATCACTTTTCTAGTAGCGTAGCAACGACAGGAACCAGGTTTATAGTAGCGTAGCAACAACAGGAACCAGTTTTCTAGTAGCGTAGCAAGGACAGGAACCAGTTTTTTAGTAGCGTAGCAACCGTGACAACAGGAACCAGTTTTATAGTAGCAACAACAGAAAACGATACGTCAGCAGCGCCGCTGTGGTACAGCACTGGCTCCTGGCGCAATAAACTGTGATACATCACTCACACGTCACAGTAATTAGCAGGGAGAGGGATCACTACAATCTAGGACTGGAAACCGATACCCCACGGCAAATTGAATGCAACAATAGACAGCCATTACGCAAATGAAAGCACAGCTCGGTGTGCTTCAGGCAATGTTACACAGCCAGACGCTATTAAATCTTCTTTATAGTCCGCGTTCTGCCGCAAGGGATGCTAAGCCAATCGCACAAGATGATACGTATTTTAAGTTGTTGTATGATAACGAGTTTTAGCTAGCTCATTAGAGTGAGGACTGTTTAATATGGGTTTTTTTCTGTTTTTAACACATACTTATATATTTGACACACATGAAATACAAACAATATACAATACAGTGTGCACGTGCTTAAAGAACCTTACGTCCCCTTGCCCACATTTGTACACAAGCTATTTGCACATCAATGTGGTTCGCTTTAACCCATGTACAGTACAACACATAATATATGTGCATAATATTATGTAGGTATTTCTCAGTGTAACCTATATCGTAATAAACGCACACGCCCACACACATACACGCCCACACCCACACACACACCCGCCCACAAATCCCTGGAACCTTTTACACAACTAAGTTGTTGTACTGTTTCATAGGTTTTAGGTTTCACTGCGTTGGGTTAGTATTACAGCTGGGGAAAAAGTGTTAGTTTGATCAGAACGTTCCGATTTCTTTGTACATGTACCTACATTCACGACAAAATGCCGAGGACCACCTTCCATCTCCAACTGCTTTATACAAATGTTCTTTCGTTTAACTGCGATGGACAGAGTAGCTAACTCAACCGTTACATAGAACATTTAGCTTGTTGGCTGGATGGTTAGTGTTTCGCTGACTGGTTTGTTGGTTGTCCAAAAAAGAAACGAATAAACAGAGGAAACATTCTGGAATATACGCCTCCTTCAGCCTTCTGCCACAGTACAAGAGGAAGAAATGTCAACGTACACACGAGAATGAAGACAAGAACGTCTGACGTGTGTATCGATGCCTGAGGACAAGACTGGCTGTCTAATCTGCGTCCATTCCTGTCTCAATTAACGTCATCGTGGTTAGTAGTTGACTCCAATTTAAAAGTCATTCACTTGGCAAGTGTGTGTGTGTGTGTGTGTGTGTGTGTGTGTGTGTGTGTGTGTGTGTGTGTGTGTGTGTGTATTGTTTTGTTTTTCGAGACGAGACATTGAGCAGCTAGTGAATATGGATTCTGGAACACTCGCTATTTATTTTGGGATTGTGCAAATGAAACTGCAGTGACTACTATTACATTACGAATAGTTCGTGGAATGATGAATGGATCTCTAACTTCTCACACAGAAAGTGAAATTTAATACGGCCAACCATCATCCAATTGTTATACCTGTTTATTTGTTCGTTTGTTTGTTTGTTTCTTGGAGGTTTTGTAACTTTGTATTTCCATTTCTGATGGATTTATAACAGGACTGCCTAGGGAAAATAGTTTTTAGGATCATCGGCATGTCACTCAAAGTATTGCGACCCCCACATGGCTTGGTCGGATTAACCCAATGGCAGATCGAGTGGCAAGGGAAGAAACTCTTCTCCGATTGGCACTCACTTCTCTCCCTTGCTCGTACAATCGGAAACTTTATGTAGAGCGTCTTCATAATTTGACTTTTTCGCTGTCATTCTTTCATTTTCCCACTTTTTGACACGAACGACACGTCAAATTCCGTGCCGATCTGATGGACGGTGACCGGCGCAGTTTCTTGTACCCGGCCCAGAAGCTTGATCTGTTTCGGCAGACGTATTACGGAGACCCGGCCCTGTTTTACCGTCATGCTGTTTGGCACCGCCTGAAGGCTGGACAAGCGTGTTTGCTGTTGATGTGTTTCATTGGGAATGGGAGGGATACTGGTGTTTAAAGGACTAGATACGTTCACGTTGAAATGGAACAAAACGCTAAGCCGGGCTGATGTCACACGGGGATGCTTTTAGTCCAAACAAACAGCGAACATGGCGTTTTCCCGTTTCTCGTGTGACATGCAGCTACATCATGCCTTTGCCCTAATATTTCCCTGAGCGTGCTTTGAGCTCTTTTCCATGTTTGTCCCAACAAAAACGTCTGCCGTGTGAACCTACACACACACACACACACACACACACACACACACACACACACACACACACACACACACACCAATGTGTGCAGGTCTAGGCTGTCGTTAATAATTATTGATTGTCATGCTGATAGGAACAACCCGTATCAGCCTACAAACACGAGTACAGACCTCTGCAGGGGTTCAGTTGTCCCCAGTTGAACTTGGGGACCACTCCATGAAATCACAGATGGCCTTCAGTGGCGATTTGGCGGCTTGCAGGAGATAAGCTACGTGCAATAGCACTCACCTAATGTTCATCAGGCAACACCCCATTATCACCCATTCTACTCTCCAAAATAGAAACAGGGTATTTGGCAATGGCATACCGCGGTGGTCATAAATCAGTAGTGACTTAGGCAAGTGCCGAATGTGTGAAGAAATGGAATTGTTGAGCCGATTGTCTTAACGAGGACAAACGTGTGAAATTCAATACAGTAGGAGCCACTATTATGCAAGGCGTGGGCCTTCCCGCTAGGCGCGACACCGCTGCAAACAGGGGCTTGGCTTCTAGTGATCTCAAGCTTCAAAAGATGCAAATTTTGCATGAGCTATTAAGAGTTATAGGGTACACCGTGAATTCTTAACCATTGTATAGGAATAAACGTGAATTCTAAACCATTTTTTTTACCGCCTGTATGTGAATTCTGTTCCGTTATAGAACTGAAGGAAATTGTAAATATTGTGTGACTCACAACGTTCCCGTTTACAATTGTAGCGACAACTGTGTTGTTTTAGTTTCAACAATGATTTGTAAACGTCCCGTTACTTTTTTATTTGCGAAGAAACAGGTGTTCAAATATTTTCTTGTCATTCTCCTAACTAGGTCATCACATGAAAAAGCTAGTCTACCTCGTCACATGGCACGCGCCCATTTCCGTCCTGCAAAGTGAGCTGTGGCATGTCTGATGACCTCTCTCTCTCTCTTCCTTAACGAGGGCGGGGGGGGGGGTGTCATATCGAAATGGGAGGTCGTTAAATTCGTAAAGTTTCTTAAGGAGCATATTACCCGGTACAGCCCGCATCTCACCAGTGAGGCCATCAGATGTCTAAAGCGTGAAAGTTACACTCCTTTAGCACAGCCCTCCCTCGTTTAAAACTTTGACAAGTACAAGGAAAGGTTGAAGCAGCACGTGTTTTGTGCATGCCCCGCCCCCCCCCCCCCCCCCCCCCCCCCCCCCCCCCCCATTAACTAAGAAAAAAGAAAGAAAAAAACACCCTGAGTACCCTGTGCCGATGGCGTTCACAATGGCGGAAGCAATTCACCGCTTCATGGCAACGATTGTGTTAATCAACGGGAGAGGAAGCTGGGAGCCTCCGCCACGCAGCCCACAATTTAATCCATGAAAGCGCACGCGTGATGGAGGTATCACTCACGTAATCTGCTGGATGGTTAACCTAAAGGGTAAGATCGTTCTCTTGGCGGGTTGGCCGCGCAGTGATACATGGACCCCTGGAGTGGTATATCAAGCCATGTCACACCCCCATTCAGACCAAGTAACGCATGCATGCTTGGTCTTTGAGAACATTGTGCTCATTTTGTCTTTAGTGGAGGCAAGTGTACATCGATTTTTTTGTGGTGTTTGTTTTTGGTGGTGGTGGTGATAACACGATTATTTTTATCCAAACGAAATTAACACGTGGCATTGTTCCGACAAACAAAACATGAACTCCTTTAAACAATGTAACCATGTTGTTACCACATAAGAAAACTAGCAGTTAAAGCGACCTGGCGCGAGAGTGCTACTGCATATAATGCTCAACAAAAATGTCATTGAAAGTATGACGTAAAAGTATGACGTATGACATAAGAACACGCTCACTGAGCACAGACCAATTGGCGTTCTGCTAGAACTACGGCTATCACTGGCAGCAGGCAACGGGTTTACGAAACACTCAGTGGTGCGGTACCATTGTGAATAATTACTTTACTAATGACGAGCGTCTGGCTAACTCTGCTGTCAGTACCTTTCCGTGCCATTGGTTCACGGTCTTATCATGATTATAACGGTATAACAAGCAGGACTTTAGTTTCAGGATGTAGCTCTGGGGTATACTTGGGAGGAACTGAATATATTTTGGTTTGGTCTTGTTTACTGTCGCAGGAGAATACACAGCTCTCTCTCTCTCTCTCTCTCTCTCTCTCTCTCTCTCTCGGGGAGCCGGGATAGCCGAATGGTAGAGCGTTGGGCTTTCAATGTTCGGGTCGTGAGCTGAAAACTGGTCGCAAGACCAAAACTTGAACCGTTGTCAACTAAAGTTATTTCTATATTAATCTCTCTCTCAAAACATGACTTTCATCGTTGTCGTTGTAAGTACATATAACGTGTCAGTAATCCAGACTACCTTTCGCGACGTACTTTGGCTGCGTGTAATAGAAATTGGTGTTCCATTTGTGACTGCCATGTCCATCGGAACACACACACACACACACACACACACACACACACACACACACACACACACACACCCTATTCACAGCAGTGCAGGGGCATTGAAACAAACGCAGCATGCAGTGTTCCTGACAAACAAAAGGAACGGTGATGTCTTGCTCAGCAAGGATTCACTTGACAATGACAGGCGGCGAGACACGGTTCTAGACGAGCACTATGCCTCGTGAAGGACAGAAGGGTGTGGGGATTTACGTCAATCAGTTATCGGAAAGCTTGTCGCCTTGCCAGCAGTAACGGTTGCTAGATTGCTGCCTTCATGTCCACCGTCATCCGGAGAAAAAGGGCGTCAGCGCCATGAGGTTGATAAGCGCCTAGGCCCTTTCCCCACAAGACAGTAAATGTCCTACCCCACCATCACGTTCTGATCCAGTCAGGCTGAGCAAATCACTAGACCATAGTTATAAACGTGTTTTCTTGGACTGTGTCCAGCCCGCAATCAATCGCACAAATCTATATGCATGCGCATCTCTCCATGACCCACCCAGACTTCCTGGGACTACATGTTTCGCCTATATAAACTACGGAATCCCGCAAATTGTGGAGGTCGGTGGTATGTTGGTCCCTTTGTTATTCACCAGCACAACAGTCGTACTTTTTGGCGTGAAAATCGGCATTAGAAGAGCTGTCTCTTTGTATTATATTTACTAAATAGTAACTAAATAGTGTATAGTAGAGTGAGCAGTGTCTACCAGTAAAACTACAAAGTCGTTTAGTTCATAATTATAGCAGTATGTTGTCCGCGGTGTTTTAGGTAGTGGCGGTGAAATATAAAGGTAAGAGATTGTCAGTTCATCCAAAACCTTTTGTAACATCGCACCCAGATCAATCAGTCACAGAGAGAGAGAGAGAGAGAGAGAGAGATCTCACCTCTTTTGATCCCAGCTTCAGTCAGGAAGTCAAATGCAGCAACGGAACGCGAGTCACACGTTCTTGTGTTTGCAGTTTCTGTCACCACCGCCAGATGCCAAATCGTTCAATGCTGTCGGGTTTTGCCTCAGATACGAGGAGCAGGCTGTCATATATACTGAATAGTTCGTCAAAAGAAAGCTTTAAGTAAATATCGTACAGAAGTGTTGATTTGTTCGTTGGGTGTTTGGTTTCCAGTAAAACGTCATTGTGATGTCTTCGCCAAGATCTGACTGAAATGTCACCCTGCACACAGTTTTTCCATCATTTTCAGTGAAAACAGTTTGCCATCGGTTAAATTCCAAAGGGAATATCAGAACTCAATATTCCTCTGAGCTCACAGTTATCTGACAAAGCAAACCGTGCTAAAGGAGGTCTCCAGAGTATAGTGTGAAGATCAAGTTTTACTTCTCATCACTGATTGTAGCATTCCCGTGGGAACAGTGCCGTGGAAATGTTTCAGTATCAGTGTCCACGTATTCCAAGCAAAGCGATGCGTGTTGTCTCAAGAGATTTTTTTTTTTTAAACTTTAAAAATCACATTCTGTTTTTTAAAAAAAAACAGTCAGTTCTTATCTCCCGTCCATTGAAAGTGAACTTTGACAGCGTCTGTCGAAAATATTGTTTTGCGCACTGAGTTTCTTCAGATCCGTGTGGGCAAGGACACCCCCAAGAAAATAAAAATAAAACTTAATTGGGTCGCTGTATTTCTACACGTGTCGTTCAGATCCTCCGCTCAGCGTTATGCCACTGTCAGAGTATTGTCACGTAGCGTAGAAGAGTGGCCGCTTGTTACGGACTCAAAGTAAGACCTTGAGCGCTATGCCTGGCAGCCAAAGCGATAATCAGAAAATCATTAGCTCAGCTTGCCTCCACCCAGCATGTCCTGCCTTCTCTTGCCTCCACTGGATCGGGGCTGGCACCGGTCTGGTCGTCCGTCTGCAATGGGAGGGCGTCATCCGTCACTATTAGCCTTACACCAACCGCTCGCTATCTATCGCGGGCACCGTCTGGGCCGGGCACACGGCGACCGGCTTTTTCACGGCACGCACGTGCACCACTGTCTGTCAGTTGCCACGACGACTGTACGCTGTCACACGATACAGTGTGGTCCTTCTTGTCCGAGTAAGCCCTCTTTGGGCTGTGATGGGCAACCTTTCTGCAATTCCCGCAGGATTTGACAGATTTCAGTATTTTGAGTTGGTATTAGAAATCCGCCTGGTCAGCTTCGTGGAAGCGTGCGGTTTGGGTTAAGGTCGCGGTGGTGCAAGCCCAAACAGTTTGGAAAAGTACCTATTCAGATGTTTGGCCGGTGACTGAGTTGGAATCAAAAATTCTACGGTGGCTTTTCTTCACCTCTCTCTCTCTCTCTCTCTCTCTCTCTCGTTGACGCGTCGTTTACAAAACCCTTGCGTGTTGGAAAAGCCCCCCCCCCACCCCCCCAAACCGCTAAGGTTCCAACAGCCTTCTCTTTTAATCCGACGACCGTCTTTGACCTTCGTGTCTTGATGAAAATTAATGGGATAATAAATCCGCGGCACTGATAAGTTCCATAAGGTACCGTGACTCATTTTGGACCTGGCAAACCTTGACTCTATACAGGAACACTGGGCTTTATTACAGCTGTAAAATCCTAAACTCCCCCACACCGTGATCGCGTGCACCCGTTCACCATTTTCCCACACGATGTTAATGGAAAGTGAGGACGACACAGGCTGTCGCCAGGAGCATCGTAACGGTACCTCCAACGGCCCAACAAATAATGGAATTAGTTTTTTTGCAAACGCAATTACGGGCGATGTTTTTAGCCTTGTCAGCGCCCCTGCGGAAACGAAAGATAGCAACCCTACGTAATATTAAGAGCATTACAAGAATGACGCACTACTTTCCGACCTTTACTTCCATCCTCCCCTCCCCCCTCACCCACCCCCTCTTAGACAGTGCGCCCGGCATTTCTTTCCCAGATGCTTTTTTTCCCCCGACCATTTAACTGTTTACTGGTAAAAGGAGCGAAGAGCCATTTTGATAAATGGACTGAGTCAGTTTGAATGAGAATCAGTCACTGCTTTTAGGTTTTCTTATTTGTATCCAGTGTCAAGACTGAGTAGTGTGGAGTTTCCTGACACAGAGGCTGTGTACGCTACAACCAGGGTTCACCCCGAGTTTACTTCCACTCAGGTTGGACTCGTTCAGTGGCGTTTACACCACATTCTCTGCCAGTCTAACCCTGACAGTGACGTAGGAAAACTTACGTCATGTCCGCCGTCATGCCATGACCAAAGCATCATATCGTGACGCCAGCTGCACGTTTATATTTGAAATGCGAGTTGGCCCTAGACCCGGATTCAGCCCTGGTCCGTAGCAGGGTAGAACCCGGATCGCTTTTAACCCGGGCTGCTTAATTATAAAGGCACCAACCCGGGTCCAACTCGGTTCCAAGCAGGGTTCAGACCCAGTAACATTGGCAAGTGTAAACTGCCTCTAAGTGTGGAGTTGCTCTAAGGGCATGAGACAAGGCCATAGACCGTGTGTATTGACTTGGAGGTGTTCACTGGGGTGGTGCGTCGGGCAGCCGGGCAGTGTTGCAGGCCGGTTTCAGAGGGCTGCATCAATACAATGTTCGTGGAGAAATGAACAAATACAGACTGACGTTTTGTGGCCGCTGCAAACGTAGTATGGTCGGTTTGAACAGAATGTTACCAATATTTCATTTACATTTGTACTACTAACTCTGGGAACAGTCTACTATCTACACAAGAACAGGGCGTCTCCTTAGTGTGACGTCACGTACGTGGTTTTGCGTCATGTATCGTCTCAGTGTTCAGGTACTCAGTCTTGAGAACCTTTTGTCATCCTGATGGATGCAGTCGCTATTTTCTTGACAATATATTGAGAGAGTCAATTTGCTAGGCTAGAGCCAAATCACACAGCGGTGTATAATGGCTTTCAGTTTTGTTTTCATTTCATTTTCGTTCTCCTACAGCGATTGGCGGAGAGTCGTTGGGTAGCCCTTGATGTACCTCCAAGGGAAAGGTCGTTGATATTTTGGTAAACAAAAGGTGATACCCACGTTAACAATGCCTGAGTCCCTATCTAAAGCCTACCACGCTTTAAAAAAATTCCACTGCCCTTGACATTACGGTTAACCAGCCAATCAGGTGCGGTCCGATGAGCGCTTGACTTTCGTCTATTGTTTCCTTGCTGCAAAGCCGTCAAATCGTTTCGGATATAGACTAGCTCAGTCGAAGATTACATGCAAACGGTACGTAACTGATTTGAAATCATTTTATGACTATCACTATAAATATCAACATCCGCCTACGCAGACCGATGTTTTGCCGATTTACGGAGACAGACCTCGCAAATCTAACAAAAGATTCGCCAAACGGGAAGTCGTCTGCTACTGAGATCATTTCTGCAGCGGCAGGTAGGCCTAGCTGTGCCAGCATAGTGTAACTGGTAGAACTCCGGAGCAAGCAAATGATAAGAGAACGCATACAAATGGCGCAAACGTTTCACAGATGAACTCGACAAACTGCCCACACAACCTACATACCTATACCAAAGAAGCCAAGGGAAAATTTCAAGCGGGAAGCGGCCATTCCCCGATTTCACATGGAGCGACGTTAGCACCAACTCGTTTTGTAGCGGCTGTGCACCAAAGCTGAAGCTTGGTTTTACAACTCAGCTTTACGCAAAAACTCGGCCTTGGGCTACAACTTTCTTCTCTCTCACCTCCCTCAAACTACACCTACGGCCCTACCCCCGAAACCAAGCCTATAATACGTGTAGTATAGTGTGCGCGGTACCTAGAATGGGCGCCGGTAATTTCAAAACGCTGACCAGTGACAGTGTCGAACTCGAACGCGACTGCTAAACTATCCCGGAGAGCTCGCGCACAACTGACATCTAAAGGTCAAGGTTACAACAGACAAATTGGCCTGTTTTATGGTGGCAGTTCCAGTAGCTGTAACTGCCATCTGAAAAGAGTCGTATTGATTTTACAAAGCTGGTCGTGTGCAGTGGGTGTGTATTTTAAGGTTTCTGTCTTTTGTCCACGTAGAAGTGATGTCAGACACAGCTGCACTGGGAAAAGCCTGGGTAAATTTTTTTTTTAGTCAGTCGTGATTCGAACCTACGTCCTAGTCAGCATCATTGTTGGTACGTGTGCTTTGGTTTGAGTGAAAATCTTTCACCGCATCATTATTCTAAACTGACCTCCTGCCAGCGAGCCGCCTTCGAAGACAAATGGTTCTCGTAAACATGTCAGTAAGTGTCGACTACAAACGTTGTCTTCATGAAAATGAGATGGAAAGTCGAGTCTGCTAGACTAATTCCGCTGTCTTTCTTGTGCTAGACCAATGTCTGGGGTCACCTAATTGAATTCTCCCACCACAACTTTTGCGGATTCCGTCTAACATATGAATGGGTTTGAACGTGTAGACAAAGTGTACGAGACTGAAAGGAGTATAGCCGCTTATATATTCTCTTTTCAGAGATTCAAAACTGCGTGTTCTCTAATCCTTACGCAGAGACAAAGTGCGCTCCCGCACCGCGAAGGCGTCTTATTTCCAAAATGACTTGTGTTAAAAAAAAAAAGTCATCAAGGAAATTGGTTTTATTCTCCTACTTCGCAGACCCGCATACGTCAGTGTATTGCATTCTAATCATAAGTGTGCACGCTAAAACTCCCACGTTCATCTTTCGAAGAAGAGTAGGCTGTGACCGGTGGCGTGGTAAACAGAAATACTGTCGCACGCACCAGAGTGAACAGCAGGGTGGAGGTTTGCACATAAAGTAGCGCTTAGCGCAGCAGGCTTTCACTGCTTCGTCCTCCAGCTATCCTGGTTGGGGCCAAATATTTGTGCTGGCTTTTTCATCGTTGCCCCGTCTTTGATATCACCCGTATGTGGTGGAAAAGGACGTTAAACCCCAAAACACCCACCCACCCTCGTCTTCCAGCCCTGCGGCGCCATGAACATTTCAGTAGAGATGGATATGTGCGTCGAGGAGGTCTACCATACTATAGCAAGATAGCTAAGCTGAGCAGTGGCACAGCGTGATTGTAATGCGTTTATGTCCAGCGTGTGAGAGAATGTGTGTCATTACTTGCTGGTACGTTTTGTGTTCAGCTCACGGCGCTTTCAGCCAAGCTATTGGGGGGGGGGGGGGACCCGACTACACAATCCGCACATTGGTAGTACATGTAGTAGTAGTTCAGTAGACTGTTTCCAGCCTACAGGTGCATTCACCGTGACATGCACAACAGTCCCAAAACTTTCCTGAGACCTCGAAATGTTGGACGGTGGGCCGATCAAAGGCCGGCGTATATGTATATATATATCGACGTATTGAGATAAAAGAACGAATGCGCGGTACGTACGAGCTACAGTCTGTACACTCAGGTCAACCGTGATATCGATAGGGTTATATTAGACAGTGACGGGACGTGACTAACGAGACATTAATGTTTACCTCGGCTTCCATCTTATCTGTAGACAGACAGTGCCACAAATGACACACGACGGTCCCATTGACTAATACAGAATAATAATGACGACGACTGTTACGCCGCCTATCTTTTGGGAAGCTCTAATTGACTACTCTCCACACACCACCCACACTAACACATTAACAGCCTCGTCAAAAACTACTTCAAAAATCAAAATATGATTTGGTTGCTTATTTAGGGGCCAAGTTTAACGGCATTTTCCACCTGGAAGTTGTGATACAAAAGACGGGGTACGGGGTAACGAGGAAACAGCAAGCACATTTTTTTCTTCTTTTTTCTTCCCGGGGGGGGGGGGGGGGGGGGGCTACCAGCACGTGTACTAGGCGAAGTATGCACGCTCCCTGTGTTCAGTCCAACGCTGTACCAGCCTCGTGAGAAAATTGATTTGACAGGATTCGAAATCCAACATGTCTGAAGACTTTAAAGACAAACTAATGCGACTTCTTTTCACGAGGCAAGCAAAAAGTCTTCCCAGGGATGTGAGGGTATTTCCAGAAATCGGAGAAGAACCCACTAAAATGTTTCTTGAGATGGAAGACTGAGCACGTGGGATTACAGTCAAAGACTTTTACCCGACTTCTTAAGTCCTGTCGGGTTTTCAGCGAAGCAGACGACAGAAGCCGAAATCTCGGCGGGCCGGCGGCGGGGGACTGTTGGCCCGATCTCCCTCTCCTGGCGACAAAATGGAAACTGACCACACAGTGCCACTGTGTGCGTCTCGCGGTCTTTGGAACACGAGTCTGTCAGTCGCACGCCATCCGGCGCATGAACAAGTGGAAGAGACGAATGGTTCACGTCAAGCAAACGTCTGGACACTAGCGTTCTGTAGAGTTCTCGAAACCTTTGTCGGCCCCGTGTAGACTCGTGCTTTTAAGCACTTATCGTGGGGAACCCACATACTTAAACTTACATACTAATGCTACCATTATTGGGTGCCATAGGTCGTAGTGGGCTGTTTTGCCGGGCGGTGTCTAGCATCACTGACGCCACTAACACACATGCACAGGTACATGCTCAGACAGGTTTGCGTTCAGCTGGTTGAAAAAGCAGTAAATGTTGGCTTAGTTCGTATGCTACAAACTCTATGGACTAATAGTACCCAGTCCCCTCTCTCTCTCTCTCTCTTTCTCCGGCTCACACACACACACACACACACACACACACCGTCACACACACACGCACGCGCACACACACACACACACACACACACACACACACATCTGCTGTCAAGGTTTAGCCGGGTGGCGTTGAAACAACATACTAGAGTTTAGACAACACGATGACAGGAATAGTGCGCTTTGATGTCAGCGGGAGACACATTTATGAAATAACATGCCTTTTGTCACGGTTTGAGTTTGATGACACGAACAAAGGAAAGCACTGAGGAGTGGTTTTATGTGTTGACATAACACACACACACACACACACACACACACACACGTAGGTCGAGTCAGTAGCCACACGGTTTCGATGGTCTCTTACGTTGACATATCCAGCTTTTCACAACACAATGCCGCACGATGAAATGCAAAATCTCTGCCTACGCCACGGAGTTGTCACTTGGTGAGTATGCTTGCAGTGGGCTGTTGCTAGGAGGGAATTATCAGCGTCTAGGCAGTTCTGCCCTTGTTACCTAATCTCACACAAATTCACGAAAATCGGCCAGTAACTGAGCGAGATCGTGTGAAACCTATGACAAAACTGTAGGGATTTCCCGAAATCCCTGGAAATTGTAGCGGTTTATTGAAATCCCCGTGTTATACAGTGATTTCGTGAATGTGTTGTTAGTGTTGCTTTTGTTTGCGTAAGTTGTTGTTGTTGCTGTTGCATGGAGGTGATGGTGGTGGTTTTGTTTCGGGTTCGGTTCTTCCCCCAACCTACAAGAAAGCGGTCATTGATCTGCATGACCGGAAGTGACCCATGCCCCGTGCAACCAGCCGAGTAGACGTCCTTCTCGTCATTGGGCAAATACATGTGCCAGTTACATATGTGATACTAGTACCCAGCTTCAACGCCAGTACAGGCCTTGTCAGTGACGCAACGTGTGGTCAGGTATCGGCCGCTGATCGATACAGGCTCCACAAACTGGCGTTGGACAACGGTCAATTTCCTCCGAGCTGAGCTGACTTAATTCATTACACGAGTAAATCTCTGTAATTCGTCACTCAGAAAATAGGGTGAGGTTGATTAAACCAAAGCGACTGGAGTGTTTTTCAACAGCTTGTGGGTTTGAAGATCCACTGAGCGTCTTCCTGATGGTGTTCACTGTCGTGTGTCTTTGCTGTCACATGTGTGGGGGTTATCGATTCCTTTTTGGGTTTTGTTCTTGTTGTTTTGGCTGGTTTTTGTTTTAGGTTGTTGGTTGTTTTTTTCTTGTTGTCGTAGTTGTGTGTGTGTGTGTGGGGGGGGGGGGGGGTTGCTGGTTTGTTTTTGTTTCGGTTGTTTGGTCGGTGATTGGTTTGGGGGTTTTGTTGTTGTCTGCTGAGATGTTCTCCACCAACATCTAGAGATTAGGGCTGTCAGAACGGTCTCGTGCGACACACGGCTGTATCTGTGTGTGTGTGTGTGTGTGTGTGTCCCACTTAAGCACGGTAATTAATTTCATTTTTTCTTGTCCACCTCCACCTGCTAACCATTCTTTGCGCTTTCTGGCACGGTCTTGCCATCCGGCTAGCGCCAACAATGGAATGACAGAAAAACAAGAGGAAATGAGATTAGAAAAAAGGAAATAAGAAAGGCAGTTCGCGTTTGGTGGTTGGACTGCTGGGAAGAAGGGGCTAGATTTGAATATATTTTGTCAGCTTTATTTTGTACTAATCCAGCAAAGATTGTTCTTGTGTGTGAGTGTGTGTGTGTGTGTGGGGGGGGGGGGGGGGGGCGGGGGTTGTTGGTGGTGTTTATGTCAGTATCAGCATTAAATGTGCACAAAAGAGGAAAAAGCGAGAGAACGGAAAGAAAAAAAAAGAAACTTAGCAATTGAAATACTGATCTGTTTCCTATTTCCCTCTTGTTTCTTTCTTTCTTTTCGACTGTTTTCAGGGTGGGGGGGGGGGGGGTCTTTTGTGCTTTGGGTTTTTTTCATAACTTTTTTTTTTGGGAGGGGGGGGGGGGGACGCGAGTTTGATTCCGGCCTCAGAACAATTTATTCGCTTCTTCTTCATTGCCTTGTAGACCTTTGATATAAATCTCTGATGGCCTCTACCCTTACGGGCAACCAATGTACCAGCCCTGTTTGTTTGATTATTCGGGATATTTTCTGTTTGTTTATTTGGGATGTTTATGATTTATGTTCTGAAGACTTCGCTGTGCACTATAACAGAGAATAACTAGGGCACGCACCGTGGCACACACGCACACACAGAGGTCGTACGGTATATATCGCAAGCTGCGTTACGTTAGCAAGATGTAAGACAATGAGGCTGGTTCCTCACGCCGTCTACTTGTCCTGATTAGCACCATGTGAAGCAAACGCAATGAGCCGCTTTCTCACATTCTGAGACTGTACCCATCCCCTGTAGCCTTCATAGCAGGTTGTTCCATATGCCTCCGGCAGATCTCTTCAGAAAATCAATCTAATTTCTGTCCTGCATCTCAAATCTCAGTCTGCGTGTGTGTCGAAGGAGGGGGTGGGGGGCAGGGAGGAAATGCTTAAAGAAGGTGGGCCTTGGGCATGATGCACCAATGGTTGAAGGACACACACACACACACACACACACGCACACGCACACACAAAATCAATAGGAATTATTTATATTTACCTGACTACCATTCCATACACAGTAAGGATTTGACTTTCCTGAAGTTGTCAAGCCAGAAGGCGTTCTCAGTCACTGTTTTAAGAGTTTTTAATAAAATATAAACGGAAAAAATAAAAAAGACTCTTCTTCAAATGTGACAAAGAAAAGCACCATGATAAGGTTGGCTGAAACAGGTTCTCAATCCCAGCAAGTAATGCTTCACAATCAGCTAAACTGCAAGTGAAAGCAACTCATCAGCAGTGCTGTCATGTTTTCCAAGGCTTTGTGTAGCTGTAGCTGTAGCAAACTGACGGAGCAGTGCATGTGCCAGAAGAAAGAGAAAGAGGAGGGGAAGTCACTCACAGACGTGTCAAATCACCTAATTTATCATGACATCCTTTTCAGGCCAAGCTCAAACTCCATTACCAGCACAGCAACATCCATAACACTCTGTGTCAATCAACAAAAATGGGACAAAGATTTCCAAAAAAGGGGGAAATCTTTTTAAAATCTGGTGTTTTGTAATTATTTTCATTTCTGCCAAAAGCTAAAGGTAGCATCATCATACTAATGCACAGCTGTGTATAATATGGAGAATCACCACCCCCATCCCCACAATCCCTTCCCCCAACACACACACATACACACACACACTACTCCAACCCCCTCTTCTCCATCCCTTTCCAACCACACCCCACCTCCCAAAAAAAATCACACACAAACACACCATCACCAGTCCAACCATAATCAACATCAGGTTACAACTCTAACTCACACACACACACACACACACACACACACACACACACACACACACATTATAGTATCCTCAAAAAAAATGACTCCTGATAATCTAAATGCTTTCAGATATCACAGCAATCATAAATGCATGTGCCTAAACCCGCATGACCCCAAAATAATGCATGCCACAAACACATTTCATCCTGAGAAAATAAGCAGGAGGTAGAGGCAAGACAATGTGAAAAGTCACAATGTCAACACTTCCACGCCAGATGCCGTCACTAGGACAGTGTGTTCAAACTGTGCCGAGCGACTGTTGTCAATGGAGACCGCCGTCCACCCATCACTCAGGATCTTGAAGTCTGGTAAACCTTCTGATATAATGGGCTCTGAAAAAAAAAAGGTCAATTCAGCCTTGAGTTAGAATCAAAATACCCTAATTTATATAACATTTTAAATCTAATTTACAACACCAGATTTGCTGTATTCCCCCCCCCCCCCTCCACACACACAAACACACTCATGCCTGCATGTACACGCGCACACACACTCCTAAGAGTGCATAATGAAATGCCAGAGCTTAAAAATAAAAAAAAGGCATCTTGTTTGCTCCAAATTGCCAAAAACATTTTTTTTTTTTTGGGGGGGGGGGGGGGGGGCCACTCTTTTTGCCAGCTCCAGTGGTGTTCCTCCCAGGTAATGGGTGGAACCCACGGAGGGCTCGGAAGCTGGGGAAATTTTTATTATGCATGATGATGGAGATGAGGATGATGGTGAGATGATGCTATGGAGGTCCATGTGGTTTGGGAGTGCGGCCGCATTCCTCGCTTCCTGTCATAAATATCCCGGCATTAACCAGGCCTGGGAACTATGGCACCTGCGGTGCCGGCCGTGTAATCATCCACGTCATAAACGTGTCATACCAAGGGAAGCACCCCCAAAGTCGCACCCGTGAAGTGGGTGAATCTCGGCTGAGTGGCTACAGCCTCCCCATTGAGTCCATAGCACACCCGCTCTGGGTAGGAGCCGACCTAGGTAGGAAAAAATCCCGCTTGCCTCGGCTGGGACTCGAACCCGAGTCTCCCGGCCCATGGTCCGAAGTGCTAACCACTACACTACGGGGGCCGGTTCAACAAAAACATTTTGGTCACAAAAGTATAATTGCCTCACCAATTGTGAATGTCATGCCTTCTTGCATTTCTGCTTTGCCACCGTGATCTGTAATTACAAAAGAAAAAGTAATCATGAAAAATTAATTTAAAGTCAATTTAAGTTACTGCAACAACATAATGCTAAGTACATTTATCTGCAACTGAATACAATGTGCACCTTGAAAAAATTGTAAATTCTAAACAGCAGAAGTGTAGGCAATAAAAGCTGCTTCTAATATTGAAGAAACCAGGTTGTAACTTCTTTTCATGCCCTGTGATCACCATTACTCAGCTACAACAGCAGCAAGTCTACGTGTGCTCCGACCCTCCACTGATTTAACAAGGGCCTGCGTCATTCTAGCTGGAGACAGACAGTACTTTCAGTGCACACAGTTCATGCATTTGGCAAACATTTTACTTCAGCGTTGTAGGCTAGATGGGTGCATTTTTATACTTTCAACACTTTCCCCTGACATTCCCTGGAAAACAGGCATAAAATAATTGCAACCAAAAAAATTCACAAGTCTTTCCCCACTAAGTACCACGTAAATGTCTGAACACAAGGACCACATGCACGATGTGGGCATCTGAAATTCGCTGTGCATTCTTCACGTGGCTTCTGTGACCCCTGGCCGCGTGTGCTGTTCATCGTGCTCAAACACTGTGCACGGCCCAGACTGGATACGTGGTGTTTAATTAGTGTTGAAATAAATATGATATGGTGTCCTCACCAATGTGAATGATGTCAGGAGGTCCATGGAAATACTCTCCAATTCCGTGTCCACAGAACTCCGGAACCACTGTGTAACCTGCTGCCTCCGCGCACTGGCTGGTGACATGAATAAAATTTAAAAAAATAAACCATGACTCATCCTTAGAACTATTCATACAGTACACTATGTATAGACCTACCGCTGGCCGAGTCTATCTCAAGCGAGAACAAATACAGGGGATGCAACTGCTATTTGTTCATCACATGACCACCGTGATGTGCATACATTCCCTTTGACCACTGTCACGGATGCGTGACTTAGGGTAAATCATGTGCTGTTATGATTTCCGTATGACGGGTTGGTATAATTTCCGTATGCATCGTAAGTATGTTCTGTGTGGCACACGTGCCTTGTTTTCTGCACGGGCCACTCATGTATCCCTTGGTGAAGGTTTTACACGGGACATTTGTGGATAATATGCTGACCTGTCCGTTTCCCTTGTTAAAGTCGATACAGGTAACCCGTTTTACACGTGATGCAGGTGTATCCCGTGCGATACTCACCCTATTCGCCCTAACAGTATAAAAGCCATTGCTATTCACTTGCTATTCGCATTTGGCCCGGTAGTACCGACACGTCCGTTCAAGAGTCTGGCACTTCTTCTCGTCCGCTGTCTTTAAGGTCTACCGTCATAACCCCTCGCATCTTGCATATGGAGGTAAATGGTTCATATCTGTTATTTCCCGTATTATGTTTCAGGTTAGCTATTTTCTCTTGTGTAAATATTACCAACGGTCAGGAAGTTAGTATGAAACTTGACTATTGTGGCCGAAGTGTTATGTGGGCTAAGTATGTTTGATTATTAGCCGTTTTACCAGTGAGTTTAACACTGACCTGTCTGTATATTCTGCTGACTTGTCCGATGTGACAGCTGCAGGCTTTTACCTTTAGCGTTTAGTATGTGCGGTTTCCTTTAGCGTTCGTAACATAGGAGCGTTCGCTGGTTTGTGCCATGGGTTAATATTATCCCATAGATAGGCAGTATGTGCTAGTTGAGGCCAAGGACTTACAATAGTGTATTGTTGCACAGGGGTTCTAGCCCGAGTGGCTGTTTTCGGGAGCCAGAAGCTGCCCTGTAGTCCCTTGTCCCGTGGAGGATTTCTTGGCCCTGCGACGACTGAAGGGGAGGGAGCTTGACTGCCCGTATGTGGGATTCAGCGTGGGTGCTGGTCCACTAGAGCATCAGCGGTTGCCGTGATGCTTTTGTAGAGCTGCCGAGCCAGCTCTATTTTCCGCCGCCTGTGGTGTTGTCTGCGGCTTGTGAACTGCACATCTGCACATCTGCACGTCTGCGCGCTTGGCCATCGTTGGAGGTACCATCCCGTGCACGTTAAAATGCTCTGAGCGCTCTTAGAT
Source organism: Batillaria attramentaria (assembly GCA_018292915.2). NCBI lineage: Eukaryota > Metazoa > Mollusca > Gastropoda > Batillariidae > Batillaria > Batillaria attramentaria. The sequence continues at coordinate 1,257,420 of JACVVK020000070.1, forward strand.
ACAATTATTTATATCATTTGTATTTAGGCATAGTATTTATTGCCTTGATTGATTACCTTGCCTGTTCTTGATTGGTATTGTAGCTGTACTGTGACGTGTTATGCAATGACTGTTCGTCTTGTCAATAATATTGTGGTGGTGTGAATCCCCGCACGTCTCAGTATCAGTTTCTGTTGTGCGACTGCGTGTGAGTGAGAGTAAAGAAAGAGCACGCACCTCTTACACCCATACATTGCAGCACACACGGTCGTGACAGTGGTGACCCCGTTCCTCTCCTAACTTACTAATACTAGGGCCCCACCTTCCCTATCCTTGGGTTGAATGAGCTTGTCATTTTCTGGTTAGTTTTTCCCCCGTCTCCAGCCTCGTACGGGTCGGTATGCCTTTGTGTTTCCGGCTGCCGTAAGGGACTAGTCTTCTTGCCTTTCTTTTGTACAGCCTGTCTGTCTTCCCAGCTCCACCTTTACCTCTTGTCTATCCTCCGGTAGGGCACCTTGTGTTGGATCCCGCACCACCACTGTTTGTTCTTGTGTATTTTTTATGTTATCAGTTACCGTGTATGTTTGCTTTTTGTTAATATTTGTATTAGTTACTTTGAACTCTGCGAGATTTTGTTCTAAACTTTTCAGTTACTTGGTGGGATGCCCAACTGAAAACCCATAGGTACTGCATTTGCGTTTTTGCATGATTGGCTTCGCATACTTTTTTGTCTGGCTTCGTATGCTTTGGTGTCTGACAAACACCCTCATTCATTGCATGTTGCATTTTTCTTAATGTGCGTTTGATTATTTCGATCGCATGTATTTAGTGACAAGACGTCACTGGCTTTGATATTTTCAGTACTTGATGACATGGTGCTGTGCATGTTGGTTTGCGCTTTTGCTGCTTGAGTTGATGCGCTATTTCATTCGTGATATTTGATTTGATTTAATTTGATTTCATTTTGTTTTAATCTGCAGTTTCAGTCATGCTTGTTAAAACTTGTCTGTTTTCTTGCTTGTTCCTCGGCTGAAAATTGTTTGCCGTTTGAAGGATCTATTCTGCTCATTTAGTTCGCTCTAGAATCTTCTAGACATATTGCTTACCTGCAAACATGGAGATCTCTGAAGAACAGTTTGAGAAGTTGGTTAAGCAGGCTAAGCAACTCGGGTATTCCGGGGCAGATGTTCAAAAGTACATAGAGCAAGCTATGGAGAGAGACGAGAGACGGAAAGAAAGAGAAGCTAAGCTAGCGTCAGAAGAGAAAGAGAGGGAAGCTAAGCGAGCGTTAGAAGAGAAAGAGAGGGAAGCTAAGCGAGCGTTAGAAGAGAAAGAGAGGGAAGCTAAGCGATTGTTCGAAGAGAAAGAGAGGGAAGCTAAGTTAGAACTAGAGAGGCAGGACCGAGAGCATAAACGGCTGCTTGACAGGGAAAGGATGGAAAGAGAGCTTGCAACACAAGCTCCTCCCCCTACCCCCCGTTCTGACTCAGGTCATCGATTCTACCCGAAGTTGCCATTATTCAACCATGAGAAGGATGATATAGATGCCTTCATCTTTAGGTTTGAGGCACACGCTACGGCTTTAAAGTGGAACAAATCTGACTGGCCTATTCATTTTGCGGCGTGTCTTCAGGGTCCTCCCTTGACGTTCTATCAGTCCCTGTGTTCGGGTGGTCTTGTGGACTTTGATTCCCTCAAGGAACAATTCATGAAAAAGTACTTGTGTACTGAAGAAGGGTTCAGGGAACGTTTCAGGACGGCTCGTCCCGATATTGGTGAATCATTTTTTTCCTTCCTCACCCGAATCCGTCACTTGTTTGACAGATGGGTAGATCTCTCAGGTGCTGAAAAAACCTACCAGGGTCTGCACGATCTTTTGTTACGTGAACAAATATTGCAAAGTGTGGCAAAAGACTTATGTGTGTACCTCCGGGAAAGGCGGTTTACAGACGCTAAATCCATGTCTGAGGCAGCTGAGCTGTATAGGGATGCCCACCCGGGCAAATCTATGGCTAAAAGAGATAGCTCCGCCACGTTGTTTGCGTCTTCTGTAGGCGTAGTGCAGGGTCATGTCAAGTCCCAGTACTCGAAGTCACAGCGCGGCAAATTCAGGGGTCGCCCCCCATATCACTATGGCCCTTCAGCCACCCCTGGTCAGGCAAACGAGAGTGAGACTAGCAAAACAGAGGCAGAAAACCGAAATGATCGTGGATTTCCCAGACGTAAGCCACTGCCAACTGACACTTGTAACACTTGCCATGGCACAGGTCACTGGAGCAATGTTTGTCCCTCAAAGCAGAAGGCGCTAGCCTGCATGGTGATATGCGCAATTGGGAAGAACAAACCCCTTGGAGACCTGCGTGTGTCCAAAGGCACAGTAGGCAATACAGAAGTAACGGTACTCCGAGACACTGGGTGTACTACTGCGGGTGTTAAACGCTCTCTTGTCTCCCCGGAACAGTTCACAGGTGAAACTCAAGATTGCATTACTTTTGGAGGTGCAGTCGAGACATTCCCCGTAGCTCATGTGTCCGTAGACACACCCTTTTATTCAGGAGATGTCGAGTGCTGTGTCATTGACGATCCAGTAGCTGACTTGATCCTAGGTAATCTACCGGGCGTATCAGACACCCCAAATACCTCTTCCCTCGTCGAGGTAGATGCTGTTGGCCTAGTAACCACTCGCTTGCAAGCTAAGAGGGCAGATGCGGCTAGCAAGCCATTAGTCACTGCACTCCCGCCATGCTTGGACACAAGCCGTGATGACCTGATCAAAGCCCAGTCTGAAGACCCCACCCTTGAACCGTTGTTCCAAAAGGCCAAGGATGGTCAGTCTATTAAAAGCGGTTCTGGTACGTTTTCCTTTGCAGTCACTGATGGTATCTTATACCGCCATTTTCAAAACGAGGCAGGTGTCACAAAGCAAATAGTCGTACCCACTAAGCTACGCATGTCTGTCTTGTGCACGGCGCATGACGGTATCATGGCAGGTCACTGCGGAGTTCGCCGCACACTGCAAAGAGTCCTCCTCCGTTTCTTTTGGCCAGGAGTACGTTGTGCAGTCAAAGACTACTGTAGAACATGCGATGTTTGCCAGAAAACGGTTCCTAAAGGTAGAGTGGCCCCCGTCCCCCTGGAGAGGATGCCAGTTATAGATGTCCCCTTCACTGCCGTGTCAGCCGTATCACCGGCCACTGAACTTGTGCAACTACATCTCTTGTTGCCATTCCACACGGAAACCTCTGTAGGGTTTGACCCACCGAGCGTTGATTCCTCTGAGCCAGAACAGAACTGTGCTTCTGCCTTTCACGCTTCATCTGATTTGGCCGATGTTGCGTGTTCGTATCACGTCGGTTCGGCATTCGCCGCTGTCGGAATCCTCCACCCTGATGCTGAGGATGACCAAATCACTCTTCCGACGCTACCGTCGCTTCAAGGCGAAACTGTTGCCAATGTCAAGTATGACAGTCAGTTAGACCCTTCAAAGAGGCATGATATAGAGGCTGTCTTTCACAAGTTTTTCGACCTTCTGACAGATATCTCCTTTGTCCTATCTCACTTCAGGCAAGTTCAAGAACTGTCGGATAACTCGCTGGGCCCTTGCTCTCCAGGAGTTCAGATTTCGCATTGAGCCTGTCCAGGGTAAGCTCAATGTATTTGCCGATTGCCTGTCGCGATCAGGATCGGATCAGCTGGTAGTGTAGACATTGGTTGTCTCACTGTTTCGACCCCCATGTTGAGAAACCTGTCGGTTTCTACTGGAGGAGGGGGGTGATGTCACGGATGCGTGACTTAGGGTAAATCATGTGCTGTTATGATTTCCGTATGACGGGTTGGTATAATTTCCGTATGCATCGTAAGTATGTTCTGTGTGGCACACGTGCCTTGTTTTCTGCACGGGCCACTCATGTATCCCTTAGTGAAGGTTTTACACGGGACATTTGTGGATAATATGCTGACCTGTCCGTTTCCCTTGTTAAAGTCGATACAGGTAACCCGTTTTACACGTGATGCAGGTGTATCCCGTGCGATACTCACCCTATTCGCCCTAACAGTATAAAAGCCATTGCTATTCACTTGCTATTCGCATTTGGCCCGGTAGTACCGACACGTCCGTTCAAGAGTCTGGCACTTCTTCTCGTCCGCTGTCTTTAAGGTCTACCGTCATAACCCCTCGCATCTTGCATATGGAGGTAAATGGTTCATATCTGTTATTTCCCGTATTATGTTTCAGGTTAGCTATTTTCTCTTGTGTAAATATTACCAACGGTCAGGAAGTTAGTATGAAACTTGACTATTGTGGCCGAAGTGTTATGTGGGCTAAGTATGTTTGATTATTAGCCGTTTTACCAGTGAGTTTAACACTGACCTGTCTGTATATTCTGCTGACTTGTCCGATGTGACAGCTGCAGGCTTTTACCTTTAGCGTTTAGTATGTGCGGTTTCCTTTAGCGTTCGTAACATAGGAGCGTTCGCTGGTTTGTGCCATGGGTTAATATTATCCCATAGATAGGCAGTATGTGCTAGTTGAGGCCAAGGACTTACAATAGTGTATTGTTGCACAGGGGTTCTAGCCCGAGTGGCTGTTTTCGGGAGCCAGAAGCTGCCCTGTAGTCCCTTGTCCCGTGGAGGATTTCTTGGCCCTGCGACGACTGAAGGGGAGGGAGCTTGACTGCCCGTATGTGGGATTCAGCGTGGGTGCTGGTCCACTAGAGCATCAGCGGTTGCCGTGATGCTTTTGTAGAGCTGCCGAGCCAGCTCTATTTTCCGCCGCCTGTGGTGTTGTCTGCGGCTTGTGAACTGCACATCTGCACATCTGCACGTCTGCGCGCTTGGCCATCGTTGGAGGTACCATCCCGTGCACGTTAAAATGCTCTGAGCGCTCTTAGATACAATTATTTATATCATTTGTATTTAGGCATAGTATTTATTGCCTTGATTGATTACCTTGCCTGTTCTTGATTGGTATTGTAGCTGTACTGTGACGTGTTATGCAATGACTGTTCGTCTTGTCAATAATATTGTGGTGGTGTGAATCCCCGCACGTCTCAGTATCAGTTTCTGTTGTGCGACTGCGTGTGAGTGAGAGTAAAGAAAGAGCACGCACCTCTTACACCCATACATTGCAGCACACACGGTCGTGACAACCACTTTAAGAGCTGATGCTGATCCGAGTGGCCGCATTTCTGGCAGAACATCAACACGCCGTGCTGTGCATGTTCCTCACTACATGAACGTCTCTGACAAGTGGTATGGGCAACAACACTCAGTGGAGCAAACGAGCAGCACAAGATAGGATTTAGATTAAATATGAATTTTGAAGAGACATGCCATATTCCACAAAACCCAATGATTGAGATTTGAATAATTTTATAACTATTTACGACGGAGACTGGTCATGTGTGAAGTAGCCTCACCACAGAGTAAAGAGTAAACAATACAATATAGCATGTATGAACAAAACACTTTTGTAATAGGCAGGGCATGACCACTGTCTGTGTAAAAACTTTCATATTATTCATTTACAGCCAGTCAACGTTTCACTGTGCGGGAATTCAACACACTTCTCCTAGTGGACACAGGACGGCTACACCCCAATTACTGTCATACAAACAGACAGAATATCTGCAGGGATGGATTTACTCAAATATGCCAGTGAGACATTGTCTCCTTGACCAGTCATTTTTATGAGACATTCTCATTTTCTATGAGACAATCAAGTTCACCCGCATCAGTCTGTCACATGTCTGTGCCGAGAGCCTGTTCCTAAGTGTAGTGACGTTCAGGTTCTGAACGGAAAAGGACCTCTCGATCGCAGAACTGAGAAAACTGATAGCGCGCCAATATTTTTTGCAACTCTTTCGAGTGAGAGTTCCTGGCAGCGCGCGCGGCGAGCGGGATAAGTAAGCCTCATCACTAATATTAGATTAGTGTAACAGTCTCTATGACTGACACGGACAGCGCATCTCTGCTTCGCGTTGTCAAGTGCGCTTGTGATGTCATGTTCGTGCGACATATGACGCATTTTGCAAAATTTCTATGCGACATTTTATCAAAATATGAGACATAGTCGCATGGCGCGCGAGAAAATCGATCCCTGTATCCGTCATCATAGCATAACATTTTCACAACTATCTATTTAACAAACTGTGTGCATGCATACATGTACCTGATTGCCTGTCCAATATCACTGAACCGAGCACCGGGTCGGCAAATAGCAACCCCAGCATCACGACACTGCCTTCCAACTTCAACCAGATTCTGACCTGCTGCATCAACCGTACCAACCAGGAATGTGGCTGAAGTGTCACCATGGAAACCCTGGTAGAATACCTGGAAGTGGGAAGAATCCATTTCATCAAATAATCATCAAGATGCATCTAACGTACACATTCACCATACATTAATTAATAATAATGACAGTACTTATATAACCTATCAGTTAAAACAGTTCGAAGCACTAAAAAAAAAAAAAAAAAAAAAAGGGGGGGGGGGGGGGGAGGATGGAAAGAAATATATATATATACAAAAATTTACGAAGCCATAAGTTCAGGGCATAACCACACACACACACACACACACACACACACACACACACACACACATGCAAACCAGAATAGTCAATGGGCAGAAAACCATACCCATAAACAGACAATGATAGTACTGTTCTTGCATCACTGTCAGCATACTTCACTATATAGTGATGCAGCGTACTGTACACATTTCTGCCAATCGTAAGTTTCAGCAAATGTGAATCTTCTTAGTCTGTTCCTGAGAAAGCTTTTGTGCCCCAAAAAAATGATAGCGCACTTCTACAATCCTATTCATGTAGATCTACTATGCTGTGCACTAATTTTGGTCTGCACTCTACAAAATTTTGAACACATCCTGACAAAGTGCAAACGTTACAAGACAGCGGCCATCAACACTACAGTCTGACAGCCATCTATTTCTTTGTGTGCATGATATAATATATTATCCAGCTAGTGCACACCACTATACTTCAAACAAACAATGCAGAGCAAGGCAAAAGTTCCGAGAAGAAAAAGGAAAAAAAATCCCACAGCCCAAATTCAGGGCTTAAAAAAATGGCCCATGAAACATCCGGAGGAAAGTGTGTAGCAATTGGTGCCAAAGTGGCAAAGACACAAACGCTCGTCTGCAAAAGCGGACATGTTAAGTTAGGGGGAATACACCCCTGGATTTTTTTTTCTTAAATTAGACTAAAATCTGTGCAGTATCATGCATTTTGAGGGTTTCAGAGGAGAAAACACTTTTTTGGGGGTAAGAAAATGTTTACAATTACAATAAAATTTGTGCAATTTAGCACTTTTTGGCATGATGTTAAAGTGCTTTAAAGGAGAAAACACACTCCTTGGGGGAGAACAATTTTAAGCCAAAGGTGAAATCAACCAAAAGGTGGAAGATTTTCAGCCCTGCAAAGTTTTGGCCTCTGATCTTTATAGCAGTCTTTACTGCATATTATTTATGATCAATGCAGAGCAGTTTAAGAAAACTTGCAAAGTGAACTTACTGTGATGTCAACATTAACAATGTCACCATCACACAGCTTTCTATCATCTGGAATACCATGGCAAACCACATTGTTGACTGAAGTGCAGATGGACTTGGGGTAACCTTTATAGTGAAGAGGAGATGGGTAAGCTCCCTTGGAAATGCACAACTCGTGCACAACTTTGTCCAGCTCATCGGTTGTCATGCCAACCTGGAAACAAATGGATATATATACATGTACAAATATGATCCTAGTTCATCATGCAATCATTATACACGCAGTCAAATTTCAACGACCTCTCTCTCTCACACACACACACACACACGCACACACACGCGCGCACACACACACATTTTTTTTTTAACAGAGTGAACCTGTTAACTAGATCAATGGTATGCATGGAGGAAAATCAATCGCAGCTTGAAAGCAGTCATAACCTAGGCCGCAGCGCATCTTTTAACACAACCAGTCACAATGGGTGCCTAGCTTTGTAACATAAACAGCTGTTTACTGAATGGACAGTGCAACAATGCACAAAATGATCAATAGCAGGAGATGCAAGGTATATGATCGGAAGGTTTATTCAACACCATGCTGCATATGGAAGTACCCACTGCCCATCCAGGGAATATGACGTCTACAAAGCTCAATATCCATAATGTCTCTGAAGTAGTCACCTTCAAGTATGCGCCAGCAAACTGTAGAATTGAAGCTGCCAATGCACAGGCTTTTCTCATTCCTTCCACCTGGATGCTTGATTTTATCTCTGGGTACTTTGGCGTGCGGATGGCATGTGGCCCATATATGGCATAGTGCGGTTTGCTGATACCTTTGGGAACCGGGCAACCTGGACTGACGTTCCCAGGTACAACTATATCGAACGATCGTTTTCGTAGACCGTGGAGATATGAACTGACGCTGGCAAAGTTGCGGCGGACCATGGAACTGCCAGTTCGCTCACTGTTGGCAAGCCGCGAGTGCTTCACGCAGCTGTAAGCCAGGAAGGACCCTGCACATGCACACACAATTACACACGTACAAACGTGATAAACAGTTCGCATCTCTCTCTCTCTCTCTCTCTCTCTCTTAAAGAGGCTCTCTTCAAAAAGACACGTACCCCAACACTTCAAACCATTTGAAGCCATTTTCGAACCGAACTTCCCAGCTAACAAGGACATCTTCCCGCATGAGGAGGAACCGAAAGTCGTGAAAGTTACCTCCCTTCCTAAATCCCTCCTAAGTGGCCTTCGTAAACGTAGTAATCATCGTACACATAAGCATAAGCACTATTTACGACAGTAACACAATGTTCGTGTTGAGAATATTGGTTAAATTCACTGTGCTTAGGTACCATTTGCTGTAGTTGATTTTTCTAAATTTACTTTTGACGTCATCAAATTTTGTGCATATAGCACGTATGTACTAGTGTAATGGTGGACGCTATCCACTTTCGCTTCTGCGCTGCCCCAGTCCGCACAGACATCTGTCATGTTTCCAGAACCCAGACGTGTCGAAGCGACCAGTGAGTAACCAGTGACACTTACAGTTAATAAGAACTTCAGTGCAACGGATTAAAATTATGCGTCTCATCTTTTCATCAATGTGAAGATAACTAACCAGACGCCGGTATGTCACACTTTCGCTTTCTCTCTGTCGCCCCCTGTTGTTAACACTGAGCAGCTAGACAACGAAAAAGCACAGAAACATTCGTGGAAATGAAATTAACTCTCCTGAAATTTTGTTTTACTTTATTTCCCTACACTGATTCCGTCATTGCTTGATGGTTTTCCGTCCTAGGGAAAGGCATCCACTATAAAATTGTTTATTAGTTCTACCGTGACTTTATTTGCAAAGTTACACAAAACAAAATCTGTTTCAGGATCAGGGTCTTCAGAATATTTTTATAATAGGAATTATTACACACTGACATGCGTTTTCAGTTTTTCAGGATGCATTGTTTGGGGTGGCTGCAACTGATAGTACTTTCCAGTATCCATCAGACCATTGCAAAAATGGATAAAGGATTGCTATGTGGAGGTAAGCACCCAAAGCAGTCAAAGTTTTCATGAAAATTGAAATTACACAATAAAAGTACCTCATGTAAATTGAAATCACACAATAAAGTAAGGGCTTAACCATCACGTGCCCGTGTATGTGTGAGCTACAGCATACTGAAGTACCTAAGTGGTACTGGCCACAGGATGTGTTTAAAATCAAGAAACATATGGCATGAAGGGGTTTATAACAATGCCACTCTGGGCTCACGTTTCCACAATTACAAGGTCACACCTAAGCCTTCAACACTTCTGCAGTTCAGTCTATGAATACACTATCCTCTTTTCAGTATGCCGTGCCCTTGTGGAGGAGGTTAATTGGAAAATCGCTGATGCTGATCCAAAAAAAGTTGTGCAGGTTGGCAGTTTCCATCTTGATCAAGACGGCAACCCTAAGAAAGTAGTGCAGGTGATTTTGCACAATAAGTTTCTTGGACATGTAAACAAGTGTAAATGTGGCTTTCATGTTTTGTTTTTGGTAATGATAGAAGGAAAACAGTTGCAGTTGCAGAGCCTCATGAATCAAGGTCTAGCCTATATGCCTTAAGGAATAAAACAGACTAATTACAAAGAGGAGTCCACCTGTATTAGCTGTCTTCATTACTGGTCGCTTTTCCTGAACATGCTGACAGTTCAGCTGAGTATTGCAGCTGCCAGTTCTTACCAGGATTTAATGCTGCTTTTGTGTCCTGCAGCGAACACTTAATATCGTGAGATGCGGAAAGTGCCATCTTAATAGCAAATCATGCAGGCCACCTGCGTAGAAGATAGACGCATTTTGTTTTTTTGTGATAGGGTAGTTTGCCATGCTTCATTGTCTGTGCGTGCCTGGTAACTGAAAGTGAGGGGTTAATTTTGCATGACGTGGGTGAACCGTGTCAGAAAAAAATAAAGTCAGAATGAGATTAAAATAGTCATGAACACTTTACCTATAGCTCACATTTGCTGGCTTTGATAAAGCCTTAATAAAGCTGATCACAAGTTGCAGAACAGAGAGGCATCCGGTGCTGAGTGAAGGTGTGTAGTTCTTCACACTGAATACTCTCTCACCATGGTTTTGTTAAACATTTACATACAGACTTGGTAACTTGTTACTGGCTTTCACGCATCAGACATAGGTGTGCAACCCACTGGCACTTGCCACAGGAATGTCATGCGTGATTTTAAAGAAATATGCGGAAATAGCATGGGCATGCTGGTGAAACGAAGCACTGAGTTTGTGAAGCTTGTAAAGAGATTCTGATCTTGTTTTCCAAAAATCATCAAGCTTTATTATGGCTGAAGCAAAATTGAACTTGGTGTTTAGGATTTTCCCATGTGTTATTGTTTTGTTTGTTTGGTTTAGGTTCTTTTTCAGGTATGGTAGTATACCCCATCACTTAATCACGCACATACATAAATTATATATGTGCACTAGGAATATAGTTGCAGCACAGTCAATTCTAATTCTAATTATTACTGTCTAAAAACAATTATACTAAAGGTACCAGCTGTGTTTATCCTTATCTGTGGACTGGAGAGGTTTTTGGGGGTTTTTGTTTTTTGTTTTGATTTTGTTTGTTGTTGATGATGATGTTTTTTTTTGTTTGTTTGGGGAAGGGGGAGGGGGGGAGACCTGCTTATGCTAATCATTTTCGTCTGTTTCCAGAAAAAATATGCAAGATCGGAAGTGTACTTGGCAGAGATCTTTGAAGATGTGTGTGAATCAATGGAGGACTTTGTGGAGATCACTGAGCGTGATGGCCGCAGGCTGATTGTCAGAAAAAAAGCGAGATCGGGTGTGCTGATTGAGCTGCAAGATTTTAACGTCACAGACTCTAAGAAAACTGAAAACTTCAAGCTTTATGTAAGTAGCATCCCGCAATGTGTCGTATGAAATGGTGAGCAGTTAGCAACCTCATCACAGGCTGATCATGCATTTGCCTGATGGCAGATGAGATCCAGTTCCACTTGAGACATATATTGCTGAAGACGCAGATGACAAAACTGAAGCTGCGAAAAGTCTGAACCTGTCTGTGTGTAAAGGAGCATGCCTGAATTCCTTGCCATTCCAACACCCCTAGCTGCTCCCTTCCTCAACGGTCAACATCACAATGTTTGGGTAAAATTTCCAACAAAGAGTGGTGTCTTGGTCAAATGTTGGTATTGATGCATCACCACTGGCATCACTTCAAACTTGCTAACAATGCTCTCGGATCTTTAATATTGACATTTTGCATATATGAAGGGTCACGTGAGCCATGAAAGCTTTTTGATTTCTAGTTCATATCAGCTAGTTGGTACATAATTGTACTGGAACTGGAAGTGAATGTGTGGCAAAATCTCTGCAACAAAACCAAATGGATTGATAATAAGCATTCTTTCTCCCATGTGTTTTAGTGTAACTCACTTGTAGGAGACTACGAAGAGGAGATGACAGCAGTATTTAGACAAGAAAACCTGAAATCAGTCGAATCAGCAGTGTGTGTTGATATAGCGGGTAAGTATTGCCCACATTTCTTCATTTCTTACACATGTATTACACACGTTTTTGATCATCACATAATTTTTTTTTTTTAATCTTTTCTTTTTTTTCCACTTTCTTTGCAGGTGTTTGCACAGAAGAATTTTTTTCAGGGACATTTCCAACCTTCACAGAAAACAAAAACATGGTAGAGTTCCTTGACGGCATCCGTGTAAGTTACAAAGTAAAACCTACCACAGAAAGGACGCCAGGGAAAAAGAAAAGAAAGGACAAAAAAGATGGCAGAAACATGCTGAAGCACAGCGATAACAAGGGGAATGAGAAACCAGCCTCAGCTGACTCTGATGAGTTATGATGTATGGTTATGTAAAAGAAGTGGAGAGTGAGGTCTGCAGGCATGAGCTTTTTCAGCCGTTTGGCAGAATTTGGCCTCCTTATGCCAATTTCCGTGGAATTTTTTCCGCCGGGTTTTTTGTTCCCCCCCCCCCCCCTCCCCCAGGGTAAATTTCTGGCCTCATGTTTTTTTTCCCATGTGGGATCAGGTAAATAATTAACAAGTAAGAGCTTTCTCAAGCTCTCTCTGTCTCTCTCTCTCTCTCTCTCACACACACACACACACACACACACACACACACACACACACACACACACAAATCACATTATGGCTTGAGTTAACCTGTTCAAAGTTTCAGACTGCCTGTGTGGCCAGTGGGTTTATCAAATAGTTTTTTGCATGAATTTAATTTTATTGTTGCTATTTTAAGAAAAAGGGTTGGTTTTTTGTGTTTGTTGTTTTGATGTTATTGGTTTTGTGTGTGTGTGTGTGTGTGGTGTTTGTTTGGTGTTGTTTTTGTTGTTGTTGTTGTTGTTGATTTGGGGGGGGGGGGTATAATATGGTTTGGTTTGGTTTAGGATTTTATTTTATTTTTTTGGAGGGGGTGGGGTGTTTTTTGTTGTTGTTCTTTTGTTTGTTTTTTGTTTTGTTTTGTTTTGGGGTTTTTTTTGTTTTTGTTTTTGTTTTGGGGGGGGCAATTTTCACACAGTTTTAATTGTTCCTTTATGAAGGAGACCCAGTTGTTCAATGTTGAAAAATTAAACGAACACCATTGTAATGTTGGTTGGTTGTGTATTTTATTATCTCTCTCTCCCTCTCTTGTGTGTGTGTGTGTCAGTGTGTGTGTTTGTGTGTACAGTTTCATATGTTCCAGTTTAAGTATGTTTGATGATCATTTTGGGGTTTTTTGTTGTTGTTCTTTATTTGTTTGTTTTTCAAAACGGCAAGTTTGAAAATTGGTTGCTTCCACAGTTTTCAAATAAAGTTACTTCAGTTTATTTCAGCTCATGTTCTCTCAAACACACATCAGTGCGGCACACACACACACACACACACACACACACACACACACACACACACACACACAACACTCTGTGTGTGTGTGGGTGGGTGTTGTTGTTGTTTTCTTATGTTGCTGTTTGAGGGTTTAATGTCTCTTGCGACCATGTAAGAAAGTTATCAAAGAAGGGACAAGGAATAGCCAACACAAATATTCAATTAACGTACCCACCAGTATTCAACTGCGGACGCACGACCCAAACATTGCAAGTCCAACGGTAAAATACTTTTGCAGTGAGGATCTTAGGAGTACTTGTACCTTGGAGGATGCATTATGAGGCGCAAACCTATCAACGTATCCTAAACGTCCATGTATGCATACACCTCTGAAAATGTTTCGGCGGCCGGCACACGTCCAGGCCGGGCAGGGATCAGTCATAATAGCCCAATGCAAAGAAAAGATAGAATGTGTTATAATCTATAACTCTCATTGAACTTTTCACAAAAAGACATGCACTCCAGTGTTTCAAACGACTTTTAGTAACGGCTTCTATCGGACACCGGTTCGCACAACTGAAGAAAGCGAAAGTAGTAATTTCCCTGTTGCTTGCCTGACTGCATTTTGAATGATGTAAATGTTTTCCGCAGTAATGTTTACGTGGTACCCCCACAGGTTGTTTAAGGATTGTTTTGTTGTAGACTAGTTAATTTTACCAAGGAACTGTGGTGGTGGTTTGTAAAACAGAGGTTTTAACTGTGACGTCATCAAATTCTGTGTATCAATAATGTACGTAGCTTACTATTTTTAACTTGCGTTTCTGCTGTCAACACGTGTGTTTCCGGAGCCTGACTATCTCGACCGGTACATTGGGTGGAAAAAGGTGGTGAGTCCGTGAACACTGTAGTAGTTATTACGAAGGCCCATTTATTTCAAGGGGAAACGTGATTGTCAAGACAACAAAGTAGACATCCGCTCTCACTCCGACTGTCTCTCTCTCTCTCTCATTCTCTGGGCACTGACCCGCAGGCGGGGAACAAAAATAATCAGTGTAACTGAAATTCGATAGCTGACAATGTTCTGGAGCAATTTTCTTCCGAGAAATGGACGTAGGCCTAGTACTTGGCAGTGGTAAAGAGTTGCATCGGTACAGTAGCTCCTAGTAACAAACTGGACCAAACCTGTCAGTCATGTGCATATTGCGTGCATCATAAAGATAACTGGTTTGTTTATTGCCGCTCATCTCTTGCAGTTTTTCAGGATGAGGATGCATCTTTCTGTGTGGCTACAGATGATATTACTTTCCATTATTCACCGGGCTATTGCACAAAGAGACAAATCATTGTATTGTTCAGGTAAGATGCTGCCATATGAAAAAAAAATCTTTTCTCTACCCATCTAGGAGGGGGAAAAAATGCAGCTTTTGACAGGAGAGTACTTGCTTCACTTGGGAGATACAGGACCACATGAAGCATTAATGAAAATCAGCTGCTGTGTATCATGACTAACAACAAGCTGCACATTTCTCCTTATGCACCCTACAATGTGATTTAACCCCTGGTGATGGTTCACTGTACATGTCTTATTGTCATTAATTTTAACTTTAACATTATATTTCTAGATAATCAAAGCATCAAAATGTTGCATCAGGTAAAAGCACAAGTTTTCAGGGGTGGGTTAGTGGAACCTCTATGTATATTATCAGCATCCTTTTTTTATATTTTTTTTTTTACGGATTTCATTTTCAGTATGCCGGGCCATCGTGGAGGAGGTTAATGGGAGAATCGTTGATGCTGATTTGCAAGATCCCAAAAGAGTTGTGCAGACTGGCAGCTTCCGTATAGATCCTAACGGCAATCAGAAACTGAAGCAGGTGATTTTGTATGAATTAATTAATAGCATGTTTGGTGTATGCCGTGATGAAAACACAGAATTTTGGGTAGTGTTATTTGAACGGGCATAACTTTTTTATTTGTGGAGCAATTTTCATGAAACTTGGTGTTTGAATAGGTAAGACCCTACTAAAGCTTACTGTCATTTCTTGCTGAGGTTACCATGGTTACAGCTTGGAGGCAAACTTCTTCCTCGATTATTTCGAGTTCTGGCCCTGCCATGACCTGCATGGCACGGACAAGCCACATGGGAGGCTTTTACTTCACTTTCAAGCGAGGACTTTCTTGCACAAAATCAAAATCATCGAAGTCTGATTCTGGGTCGCTTAGCACTATCGCTATCGAGCGCAAGTTTGTGTAAAACTTCGGCGCGCATGAGGTGTCGCTTTCGTGCCATTTGTCGTTCAAAAATTGAGCGAAAACCACCATCAAAGACTCAAACGCAGGAATTGGTCTCATAGGAAGGGAAACAACACAATAAACCTGGTTTTGGATGCTTTAAAGCTGGATCAGGACATGATTTGGACTGCTAGTTGTCATTACGAGTAATGACAGCTGGTTGCTGCACGGCTGTTACGAGTATACTCGTTGCCCGTCAGGAAATGGTTAAGTGTGTGGTTTGTATTTTTCTATTTTATTTTTATGCGAGAGGCAGAAAGCACATATTTTACAGTTGCAGTGACCCATGAATCAAAATATATTTCAATGCTGAGGATGGTTCATAGATCGCATTCACAAGAGGAGTGAACTTTTTTTTGTTGTTTTGTGTTGGTTTTGTTTGTTGCATAAAACAAAAGCTATAAACAAAATACATGAAAGTGAGCTCACACCTTTATTCTTACCATTTGTTCCAGAAAAAATATGCAAGATCTGAGATGCACTTGTCAGAGGTGTTTGACGATGTGTGTCAATCAATGTCCGACTTCGTGGAGATCACAGATGTTGATGGACGCAAGGCGGTGGTCAGACAAATGTCAAGAACTAATGTGCCTATGGATCTGAAAGATTTCAAGTACAACCCAGACCCAGACCACAGGCTGATGTCATATGTAAGCTGTATCCCATCACAATTCACACACTCAATCAAACGGTTCAGGCTGAAAAGGAGGTTCATGAAAACGAGCAGCCCAATTTTTAGCTGCCAAGTGACAGGTACAGCTAATACAGTAATGGTTAGAACAGATACTCGTGCAGGATGGGCTGATCAGCTCAATTCATTATTAACTATCTTGGGGAAAGCTAGCAACTCTTCAAGCGCTGATGACAGAACAGCAGCCCAAGTGGTGGTTTGTGTGTGTGTCCATGTTGAAGTCATCTACTTTGGTTTGATATTTCACTGTGTATGATTTTTATGTTGTTTCCATAGTAATGGAAACAACATCATAGGACGGGCTAAATTTTCCACGTTCATGGGCAAGCATCTGTGGTACAAACGCACGTCACTGCCGATCTCCCGCAGAGACGATTTTGCAAGTGTAACTCTGACAATGACGTAACAAAACGTGCGTCATCGATGCTGACATGTTCGGTCCACCGAACGCGCTTCTCCTCCTCAGTGAGTGGCGGATGTGTGTGCGTGCGGCTGTGTGTGTGTGAATTGTGTCCAGGCCCGTTTCTTCGAAAATACTCAACCGAATGGCTTCAAATTTGGGGTATCCAAATATATCAAAATGTTACATTAGACGATTCAAGCGTGTGATGATTGCTTAAGTGATTTGGGAGTTATCGCCCTTTTGAGACAAGTTGGTTGTCTTTCGTGTACAGGCGTAATATTTATTTAAATCACTCAATTTTTTGGCAGTAGATAGCTTGAATACGGACTCTGAACAGAGTCACTACTAGAAAATGGTCGCTCTTATAGTTTTCATGTAAACCGAGCCTGAGTTGACATTGCATGTGAACCCAGTTCAGATGCCTATTTCTCCGAAAATACTGAACCGATCTATTTCAAATTTGGGGTTTCTAAATGAATCAAGATTGTTGAATTGAAGGTCCGATCCAGGTACGATTGCACACATGATTTGCGAGTTATCGCCCTTTTCAGAAAAAGTGGCTTTCTGGCGTTTAAAGGCGTAATATTTACCTAAACCACTCCATTTTTTGGACATAGATAGCATGAATACGGACTCTCAACTGAGTGAATTTTGGAGGTTGTCGCTTTTATACTTTTGGCGTAAGCCGTACCTGATAAAAGTGCTGGTGAACACACTTTAGATCTCAAAATCGCTCCTACTATACATAGATAATGAGCCTGGGGTGCCATAAAAAATATACAAAAAAATTAGAAAAATTCACTGCAGCCATTATCGTCAGTTGACTCGAAAATTTGTACTCACAGCACATTTCCTCTACAAGCCACACGCCTCACAAACATCGAAGAAGAGACGCACACGCACTGACGTAAATAAAGTAAGTGCGTCATGTTTGATTGACGTGATGCTGTTTTTTCTTGGGGGTGTCTCGCCACTTTCTTTCCGAATTCCTCTGTTTGGAGACGTGGTGTATTTTACTTCTACTATGTCGCCATCTTCGTGCAATCGCAGAGAAGACACGGGATATAACAGAATACAACTCCAATACTTTATGAACAGAATATGCACGGAGAACAAATTCATGAAAGAAGAAGAACCCAGAACGCTGTGCACGGCTGCTTACGTACTGAACAGGTCAGATCCATCGCAGAAAAGGCACGCGCGCACTGACGCAAAAGGCAGTATCAGCGTCATTTTTCCGACGTCATGTTTGATTGACGTGATACTGGCATTTCTTGGGGATGTGTCGCCACTTTTTTGACGTTCTCTATGTGTAGACGGGGAAAGCGGGAGTTTCATTGATGTAGTGTGCTTTGTTTTTCCCGACTGACTCTCACTCAATAGCATAGTAGAGTGAGAGGACACCACATAGGTCTCAATGGAGCACAAACGCGGCTCGCGCGAGTCTGTGTGTGCGTGTGCGTGCGTGCGTGTGAGTGTGTGCGCGCGCGCGTGTGTATGTCTGACATAACACATAGTTAGAAAACGTTCGCCGCGCAGACTTGTCTGTTAAACATATTGGGTCGGTATTAATTCGATCTTTACACTGCGCACGCAGCAGCAACACTTCAATTTTCATGGGCCTGCTTTCATTGCAAGAACTGTATCAAAGTTATTACGCCAAATGTATTATGCGTCATCCCAGTGAGCAAAAATGTCATAGATTTCAAAGAATACAACTTGACGTCTCTCTTCCAAAAACAAGATTGGTGTGACAGCCCGGTCAGTTGTTTCCATTCAGAGAGAGAGAGAGAGAGAGAGTGTGTGTGTGTGTGTGTGTGTGGATACATGGCATTACAAAAGAACGACCGTGACGATAGCAGGTGATCAAATGGAAACAACATATTGGGCTGGTGGTTATCTTGTTAAAGCTTGCCATCAACAAGTTCTTTATCAAACATTTTATATTCTATATATGAGATATGATATATATATGGTAAAATCCTGTGCAATAGAATAAAATGGGTGTTTGTTGATGATCATTTCACTTTTACTTACGTTAGAAGCATTTCTTTTTCTTTTGATTCAGTGTGACTCTCTGGTTGACGATTATGAAGAAAAGATGGTGCAATTATTCACACAAGAGGACCTGCCAGCGATCGAATCTGCAGTGTGTGGTGATTTAGCAAGTATGTGATGCACACTTTTCTCCATCGCGCACTTGATCAGATTGGGGAGGAAAATGTCACAGGCATGCATGCAGCATATCAGATTCAGATCTTAGCATAGTGATGTTTAGTAAGATCTTTCAGTCAAATCACTTTGAATGACGTCGTGCAAAGGTCAGGGTTGTAGACCTAAAGCTGTCTGTTTGGAACTGTAATATTGGAATTTTTTCAGAAACTGCCAAAACAGAAGCATCAAACTTGCATGCATGGTGATACGCATAGATGAGACCTTTACTAGTATTTACACCACTCGCCTGTGCAGATTTTCAGTGAGTTAACTTTGAGTGCTTTACGTCCGAAAATAGTAAGGAAACAGAGAGCGAAAGTGTGTTTTGACTTTCCATAACCCACTCAGTGGTTTACGAGCTCACAAAAACACACTCCAGTTACGTCATCCATCTGTGGCCTTGAAATGGACATTTCTGACCTTCTGGTTACAACACTAAAAATGGCTTTAAAAAAAAATTTTAAAAATGAGGTGATGCTGACTGCATTTGGAAAGACAGTGTAGAGAACAGCAAAACAATAAACCAAACGCTACTCACACATGTGTAAACAAGACAGATAGCCACCAACATCGCCACAAAACGGCGGGAAGGAGACGAGTTGAGCACACGCACGACACACAAGCAGACGAAAAGCCAACACATGAGCAGACGAACGACTGTTTACTGCCTACGGTGATGAAAATTTGAAGATATTGGCCTTCACAATGGGAGCCACGTGAAACTTGGCGCTTTCATGATCGACACATCGCTGCAGTGCATGTCGAATGTGTTTAAATCTGCCCATGCGTACACTTTTTGCCCCCTTTGCTACGGAGGCTGACGCTTGCAGCCGGTTCTACACCGATACACGAATTCAGCACAAGAATATGGCCACGCAGATAGTTAACTTTGAAGTTATTCTTTCATGGGTGAATTTACTGTGTTGGCAATTTGTTTCAGCCATGTCATCTTCACATTTAATGTTGTTTGTCAAACTCGTAAAACAAGACAGCACGCAGTGGTTTTGAGTGGAACTACTTCTTTTCATGGTGAATGGAACTACTTCTTTTCACGGTGTCGGTGGGAATGGTCTCTGTAAGAAGGTCCGTCAAAAATGAGCACTTGGATCACTAAAATGGATTTTCCAAGAGAAAAGAAAATGCTTGTGGTATAAACAGCTTTCATGATTAGTTCTCATGGTTTACAGTAAAAGGCTAACCCCTCAGTGGTTTGAATGTTTGCGTAGCTACCTCGCCGGAGGCTCGGTAGCTATACAAACAATTGAACCATCTAGAGGTTAGTCTTTTGCCGTAAACCACTCGAACTAATCATGTAAGCTCTGTATATATCTGTATTCAAGGTCAAGGCCATGCAAGTTTGTGGAAAACTTCTAAAAACTTAAGCAATGAGATCTATGCAGACATTTTGTTTTTAATCACCTTGACTTAAGGTCAGGGTCATTACAACTGTGTTTTGTGAATTTTAACATTGACTTTTTTCAAGAACTACTAATACATGAGACATAAATAATAATAATAATAATACTTAGTCTTTATAGAGTGCTTCTCTCCAAATGCCAAGGACTTGCCACGCCAAGTGTTAAGACCTTTACAAACATACTCTTGACACATTTCACAAGTGAGCCAAGAAGGTTTCTGCTCCTCTAGTTTTGCTTTTGTTTCTGTTCTTTTGTGGTCCTTATGTTTAAGTTTTTTATCCTCTTTGTCCACAGGCGCTTGCTCAGGTGAAGAGCTGTCACAACCTCTCCCAACTGTGTTAGAAAAGGAAGGCTTTACAAGATTGGTACAAGGTAAAAAGGTAGATAAACATGGTCGACCTATTCCTGAGACAGAGGATGATGAGAATGAATTCACTGCTGAGTCCGATAGT
The DNA here is from genome assembly GCA_018292915.2 of Batillaria attramentaria. Taxonomy (NCBI): domain Eukaryota; kingdom Metazoa; phylum Mollusca; class Gastropoda; family Batillariidae; genus Batillaria; species Batillaria attramentaria. The sequence continues at coordinate 1,278,233 of JACVVK020000070.1, forward strand.
GACTTAAGTGAAAACAGTGACAGTGAGGTGGATGAAAACAGTGATGAGAATTTGGCCACTCCTGAGTCTGATAATGAGAAGGATGAGTTATGATGCAGGGCTGCTTAGGAGGTCAGATTTGAAAACCAGGGCCTGATGGTTATGTTTGGTTAATAGATCAGATGTTCTTGTGACCGTGTCGCTCGCTCAGAGTCTAGCCAGCATTAGTTCTTCTTTTTTTTTCAGAATTTGTTTTGGTTGGTTTGGGTGTTTTGGGTATTTTTGTTGTTTTGGGGGTTGGTGGGGAGGGGATGGTTGGTTGGTTGCCTTTTGTCACATCTGTTTGTGGTAAGGATTTCTTGGTGAGGTCAGACTCGACGTAGACAGATGTTGATCATGCATTAACTCTTTGACGACGAAGCACAATTTCTAACACGCGATTTCCTATAGGAAATCGCGTGTTAGAAATTGTGCTTCGTCGTCAAAGAGTTAATTATGCATTACTGGTAAATGGACATGAGTGTATGACATAGTATGAATGTGACACAAAGTGTGGGTGGCCACATAGCTTGCTGTGGTATAATATGGGTGAAACTGAATGGTTGACAGTTTCAGGATGTATATGAAACCATTCCCTTGTATTTATTCTTTGTGAATTGTCAGAAGAATGCTTTGAGTTTTTGTTGCTGTTCATAAACAGGGTATGAAAATTCACTTGGTCAGTTAGGTGTATTGTGACATACTGTACACATGAACATGAACAAGGTTCAGTTGTCATCATTCCCTTTTTTCCCCTGTTGTTGTAAAAGAACATGTTTCAGATATTCAGACCAGCCATTGAAAATGTATGTGTATGGTAGCTGGTATGATAGGCTTTGGTCAAAAGTATGGCTATTTGGAGAGATAGTTGAAAACTAATTGTAATTGTTTGTATTTGTCAGTAAGGTTTTGAATAAATGTTGTCAAGAGTAAAAATTATCATAATTATATGGCACTTGCTTACCGTGGTATGTCTCATTGTATGTACTGATAAACTTCCTTTCTTGCCAGGAAGTCGCAAGACAAATGCAATTTTTCTCACAAACCAGGTAGGCATGTGGAGGATTATTTTGTACCATGTTATATCAAATAAGTCATCACTGCATTGTATTATTTTACATTTAATTGTTACAGTGTTACATCCTTCTCATGACAGTAATTTCCAATAGAGATGCTACCTTTTCCTCATGTGTATCACCCTCCTGCCTCACATCCTGCCCCCAGCCCCCCACTAACCAGCCCCTCAAACTTACAAAATGTGTTGTATTAACCTTCGCCTGCGTCGTGGGTACAATTGCACCCACACCTTCATCTCTAGCTCAGTCAGTTTTCACACTAGATCCACAAAACTTCATGACTTAAGCTGAAGTGCTCACCAAAACTTGTATGATCCTGATTTGTAAATAAACAAGTAAATAACGACATTGGTGCAAAACCATCCATACATTTTTAAGAAGGAACTTTGAGGGTAGTCGGGTAAGTGTAAGTGTACAGAAAATACACAAGAAGGAACTTTGAGGGTAGTGGGGTAAGTGTAAGTGTACAGAAAATACACAAGAAGGAACTTTGAGGGTAGACGGGTAAGTGTAAGTGTACAGAAAATACACAAGAAGGAACTTTGAGGGTAGTGGGGTAAGTGTACAGAAAATACACAAGAAGGAACTTTGAGGGTAGTCGGGTAAGTGTAAGTGTACAGAAAATACACAAGAAGGAACTTTGAGGGTAGTGGGGTAAGTGTAAGTGTACAGAAAATACACAAGAAGGAACTTTGAGGGTAGTGGGGTAAGTGTAAGTGTACAGAAAATACACAAGAAGGAACTTTGAGGGTAGTGGGGTAAGTGTAAGTGTACAGAAAATACACAAGAAGGAACTTTGAGGGTAGTGGGGTAAGTGTAAGTGTACAGAAAATACACAAGAAGGAACTTTGAGGGTAGTGGGGTAAGTGTAAGTGTACAGAAAATACACAAGAAGGAACTTTGAGGGTAGTCGGGTAAGTGTAAGTGTACAGAAAATACACAAGAAGGAACTTTGAGGGTAGTCGGGTAAGTGTACAGAAAATACACAAGAAGGAACTTTGAGGGTAGTCGGGTAAGTGTAAGTGTACAGAAAATACACAAGAAGGAACTTTGAGGGTAGTCGGGTAAGTGTAAGTGTACAGAAAATACACAAGAAGGAACTTTGAGGGTAGTCGGGTAAGTGTAAGTGTACAGAAAATACACAAGAAGGAACTTTGAGGGTAGTGGGGTAAGTGTAAGTGTACAGAAAATACACAAGAAGGAACTTTGAGGGTAGTCGGGTAAGTGTAAGTGTACAGAAAATACACAAGAAGGAACTTTGAGGGTAGTGGGGTAAGTGTAAGTGTACAGAAAATACACAAGAAGGAACTTTGAGGGTAGTCGGGTAAGTGTAAGTGTACAGAAAATACACAAGAAGGAACTTTGAGGGTAGTCGGGTGAGTGTAAGTGTACAGAAAATACACAAGAAGGAACTTTGAGGGTAGTGGGGTAAGTGTAAGTGTACAGAAAATACACAAGAAGAAAAGAAAGTAACAGAAATATCAGCAGATATCTGACCAAATGAATGTCGCCGCTGATTAAAACTGCACATATTATTGAAATGGCAGGCTGCTATGATGATGAGACCAGCCTCCGCAAAATAAGGAGGAAAAGCTGTATCTGACAAAGTTTATGGCTTCTGTTGCTTTTCTATATATACAGCCAGCCCATACACATCACATTAGTGTGCATGTAAGCAATTTTGATTTAATTTTAGTTCCTTTGTTATACGGCGGGGGTTATCATACATTTTTTTCTTCCTTTCAAAGCATTGGTGTGTTTGCATTCACATCATACAGCATGCAAGTTTTCTGCTTTAAAGTATGGGTGTGATTGCACCCACGATGTACGGCACACAAGTTCTTAGGTGATGTGCAGCGAAGGTCATACTAGTGGGTCCCAAACCTAGTGTGCACATTTACACAAATCATTGCAAGTGACAGTCACTGGATTTCAGTATAACGGAAGTTTGAGAACACCACAATGTCTTGTACAGTGGATGGGTGAAATGACAATCTGCTTTGTCAGTTGACCAAGGTAAACTATAACACAAGTTACAGCTGAGGTGCCAAAAGTATTTCTAAGTTTGTTGTTACTTGAGTTGATCTGTTAAAAGCTTGTTAGTTTTTACATGTATTACATACATGGGAATTCAAATTTTCTGCATTATGTTTATTTGTACCTTGAAATCGCACTGTGAAAGGCATGTTCTGTTCAAATGTCAGATTGTTCATTTTGTTACTTTGAATCAAATAAATGTTCCTTTCACTTGAGGGAGATCCACTTTCAGATTGGAAGACTTCTTTTTAAGATCATAAGTGATGGTTTGTTTAATCCCCTCTCTCTCTCTCTCTCTCTCTCTCTCTCTCTCACACACACACACACACACACACACACACAGAGAAGCTTTTTGGCTCCCTTGTGTAACAATGGGAGTCTATGTAATAACCCTCCGTCGTCTGTCTGTCTGTCTGTCTGTGTGTGTGTGTGTGTCCAGAAAACTTTAACGTTGTTGTTTTCTCAGAAACTACAAACAGCAGAAACACCAAACTTGGCATGCTGATAGACAACCATAAGACCTTTCAAAACATATCATTTTGAATGACCTTGACTCAAGGTCAAGGTCACTAACGCTGTCTGTTTGAAAATTTTACATTGGCATTTTCACGGAATCTACAAAGACCAGAGGTTTGAAACTTTGCATGATGATAGACATTGATAAGAACTTTACAGTTATGCATGTATTCAATGGCCTTGTGTCAAGGTCAAGGCCATACAAGCTATTTTTGTGAAACCTTAACATTGGCATTTTCTCAGAAATAACCAACAGCAGAGGCGCCAAACTTGGCGTGCTGATAGACAGTGAAAAGACCTATGCAAACATACCATTTTAAATGACCTTGACCCAAGGTCAAGGTCATTAAAGCAGTCTGGAAATTTTTACATTTGCATTTTTTTGGAATTTAGAAGAACCAGAAGCATCAAACTTTGCATGATGATAGACATTGGCAACACCTTCACTGACATACCTGTGTTCAATGACTTTTACTAGTTTTAGTCAAGGCCATGCAGGCTGTTTTTGGGAAACTTTAACCTTGGCATTTTCTCTGAAACAACAAACAGTTGAGGCACCAAACAAGGCATGATGATAGACCGCAATGAGACCTGCCTTTTTGAATTACCTTGACTGAAGGTCAAGGTCATTAAAGCTGTCTGTTGTGAATTTTAACATTACCGTTTTCAGAGGAACTACAAATACTAGAGGCGTCAAACTTGGCATAATAATAGACATTGATGTGATCTCATTTTAATGACCTTGACCCAAGGTCAAGGCCATACAAACTGTTTGGGGGAAAATTGTAATATTGCCAGGAACTCGGAACGCCAGAGACACTTTACTTGCCATGATGATAGATAGTGATAAGAGCTTTACAAACATACACTTGTGAATGACCTTGACCCTTGTCACAAGGGAGCCATGGAGGCTTTTGCCTCTCTAGTTTGCATTACTTTTTGGTGCCAAGGCGGTGGCATTTAATTGTGCTTTCCCATTGTGTGTAAGGGCCACGTGGAGATTACTAAGTATTTACTCACATCATCACAATGGAAGAGAAACACTGCAAGCAATGCAGTATTTCAGAATTTGCAGTTCATCTGTATGGAAGCAGCAAAACAACATAAACTCTTAGTGCATTACATGATGCTGTCAGCACGTACACAATACAGTACATGTAGTTTTGCTTATAGTGTAAAAAAAAAAATTAAAAAAAGGTCTGGATTCAAAGCCTGATTTTCACTCTGGCATGGTCATTTGGTAGCATGACACATGGCTTATCACAGAGAGTCATTCTGGCAGAGCTGGGCAGTGTTATTGTCGATGAGGTTCCGCAGCACCTGGCCGTCAGAAGGGGTACACTCTGGGGTGGAGGACATCCAGTTGCCAATACACGTCCCCAGCAACTCAACAGCCCTGCAGTCAGACACAAGTAGTTATAGTGAGTGAAGCTACAGCAGTTTCCAGGATGCGGGGGGGGATAATAGCAGAGGGCTAAGGAGAAATAGGAAGTGACCTAGTAGAAAGAGGGGGAGCTTTGGGAGGAGATGCAGTGAAATACTTGTAATAATGAATCCTCCCGATTGCGCCAGATATGGAATCATACTTGCAAGTCTGAGTGACATGGATACTTCACCGACATGATCAAAATTAATGCATACCTGCATGTGCCAATAGTTGGCCCCAGTTGGAAGAATTGTTGTTGACAAGTTGTGGCTTGATTCTGGTACCCGGCCCCCCAACACCTTCTCCCGGCCTTCAGTGCTGTAAGAGAATGACACTCTTTAGCAATTGATTGTGCCGTATTTTACATGCCCACTGCACAGTACATACACCTACAGGTACAGAATTTAAATTATCACATATAATATGAAGCATCAAACGTAGCCATGTATAATTACTAGTGCATACTTTTTGTGATGACTATATAATACACAGTGACACCTAATTATGCAATCAAAGAGTCCCCTTTCTGCACAAAGCCTCTATACATGCTGTATCGCCTACCGCCTCTCATTCTTTTTTCTCCACGAACTGCCGCTTCTGTCTCTCTCTCTCTCTCTGGTAGAGCGTTGGACTTTCAATGCTGGGGTCGTGAGTTCGAATTCCGGCTGGGGCCAAATATTTGTGCTGGCCTTTTTCTCGTTGCCCCGTCTTTGATAACTGACACCCATGCTTGGTGGAAAAGGACGTTAAACTCCTAAACACCCACCCATCCACCTCTCTCTCTCTCTCTCTCTCTCTCTCTCTCTCTCTCTCACACACACACACACACACACACACACACACACACACACACACACACACTCTCCATTAAGACGAACAAGTCCAGGAAAGTACTGTTCATACTAACCTTCCCTGTCCGCACATAGGCCATGCATTATGGTAAGACCTATGCCGCAATTTAAGGAAGCAGCACTGACCATGCACCGTTCCGCCTCAGGTACCGTGTTACTACAAGACACAATACATACCGCCATACGTATAAGTTCATGTCAACTGTATGTACATTTCGACAGTAGGTTGGTGATGGGCAGTTCGGTGGCTGGACTGCAGGAAACGTGTATCACATTATGTCAGTTGCATGTGCCGCTTGTCACGGCTTTCAACAAGTTCAGTTCAGCCTTACATCTACAGGAAATGGAATTCAGTGCAGCACTTTGCGAAGTTACAAACAATGGGACCGGCTGTGTGCACTGATAGTACACGAAGCGCTTGTACGGTCTCAACTACATGCCTCACCTCCTATATCAAGTAACACTCAGTCGAGGAAATTTAATAAGGGAAAACGGAAAGAAGGAAGTAAAGAAAACGGAAGTAATGGCGTCGACATTTTGTCCCACGTGAAAATCAGGGCCGTAGCAGCCGTACCGGCCACTCCGGCCATGGCCGGACCACTTTTTGGCAAAAAAAACAACAAAAAAACTCGTCTTCATGAGTACAGTCAGGAGAGTTTCTAAAGCAAAAGTTCTTCCAAAATAAAGTCTCTACATCAAAATATTGTTTAACTTGCGTTTCCCCGTTCAAACAAGTAACAAGTAATTCTTTTGTTTTCGTTGAAGTTGAGGAGAACATAATGGCCAGGGACCGTACCTTTTTATTTTTTATGGCCGGAGCACTTTTAGGAGCTGTGCTACGGCTCTGAAAATGTCTACCGTGTGAAATCAGTGTTCAATTTTCTTCCCGCCTCAGAATGTCTTGAAAGACGACTAAAAACAAAAACATAAAACACGTAAAGAAAGTATATAGTGTACTACACACACGCTTTGTGGTGGTGGTCAAGTTTTTATGGTTTTGGGGGGACGGGAGAGGGGATACCCCGCCCAATATTTATTCGTTTGCAGATATGGATCTTCTTGTTACCGAAGGAAGTTCACAAGAAAGGGTTTTATTTACCCGCCCGGCCTACGTATGTATACACACACACACACACACACACACACACACACACACACACACACACACACACACACATTATATATATATAGAGAGAGAGTCACTAAAGCCGAAAACTTGCGCTCAGTCAGGTCAGTTCGGTACCGGTACCATTTTCCTCCCGGTAAAAGGGGAATGGGGGCCCTATGGATGGTGAGATACCCTTAGATCTGTTACAAGTTTCAGCGGTAGGATGGTAGACCCCCCCCCCCCCCCCCACACACACACACACACACACCCCACCCTCACTGTGGCTTGTAGCCAATATTGGGCAAGGCGGACTTGTCCCATGGCATACAAAGCACACATCTCCTGGATCTACTGAGGTAGCGCTCCAGTCTCAGCTTTACTTACTTCCCCTACTTCAAATTCACCTGATCGAGGGCATGTTTTCGGCTTTAGCGACGCCTTTGTTCTTATTATTTATATTAAAAAAATGGCTTGTATGCGTCTGTCACTCCATACCTGCACACGTCGTCGATGGAGTCTGCTAGCGTGGCGAAGTCAGCGCTCCCTATCAGCTGCAGTGTACTTTGCAAGGGTTGCATGCACATCCACGCTCTGCCACACGAGTGCTGCTCGGACTGCACTGGCCCTGTCTCAGGTTGTGCCGGCCAGGGGGTTGTTGTCGTTGTCGTTGTTGTTGTCGTAGGGGCTGTGACAATGAGACTCCCTTTACCGGATGTAAAGAACGACAATGGTACCACAACACTGGAGTGTAAGCAGTAGTGACGATATCGACCGTGACGACGACGACAGCAACAGCGAGAAGAAGAAGAAGAACTGAAAGCGGCTGTGATCAAAGAAATATTTGTCTCACACATTACGGAAGATTGGTCCATGTGGGCATGGTTAAACGTTAAGTGAGAACTGAGAGGAATGCCAAGCTTGACCCTTTCACCTACCATGCCACACGCTGACTCTAACGCTGGTGATCTCAAGTGAGGAGCTTCTGCACACGTAAATTCCGGCGTCCCTTGCACGCGCGCTCTCAACCTGCAGGATACTGCTGATGGTGTCGGTGGATGGAATCATGCGGATTGAGATTCCTGCTGCCTCCCTTATCCACCAATCCAGACGCTGGCCGTCTTTGAACCAGTCCAGGTCATCGCCCGTAGCGTCACACTGAAGGGAGATCGTCTGACCTTCGAGAACGGCATTCTGGCCGGTGATCTGGATGCCTGGTAAAAGCATTACGGGAGTAATAATAACAAGACTTTATTTCTTTCCCTCGGGAAAAATCTGCTTGAGTGCGCGGGCACGTAAATTCCGACCGAATGCTTAGGTCACAGCGCCGTTCACTAGCCAGGTGATCATGCAAGACGAGACACATAAAAAAGTCTGAGATTGTGGTGTGTGTGTGTGTGTGTGTGTGTGTGTGTGTGTGTGTGTGTGTGTGTGTGGTTGTTGTTGTTGTTGTTGTTGTTGTTGTTGTTTTTGACTCGCCACGCCAAAGTATGCAAGACATATATACAGGTTTTTCTAGTGACAGTTCCCTCCTGTCGAAGTTTGAAAACTATTAGAAACTTATTGTTTGAAATATGTACACATTAAAACAGACTGTCACTAGCCAGTAGTGATCGACGGCTTGTCCAAACAAACAAAGGTAAAAAGCCGACATGACGGTTTCGGGGGGAAGGGGGGGGGGCTGCTCAGTTTTCCACAGGCTGCAAGTGGTGGCCACTCCACAACTACCAACTGTACTTACTGCGCTTCCTTTCCATGGGTTTGGGTTGAACACCTGAAAGCAGAGAAATCAGTTGATGTCTTCAACTGACTGAGACAACGTCAGAGCATCGCCACACACAGAACCTTGGCGATGTGACGTATTGGTGAGGGATGCACTGGGAGAGAGGTCTTCTCCCATTTTACCTACTTGAGAGACTAGGGTCACCGTGAACGGGGGGAGGAAGGGGCATTTACTAAAAGGTTTTTCTGCACACACTTCATTGCAAAGCACATTTTCGTGAAAAGTGGATTGAAAACAGTAAAATAAATTCTCTTCAAAACAACGTAACAAAACTGGGCAAAGAAATTCACTCACCAAACAAAAGAAGCAGAAAAACGAAAGCGGAGGAAAACATTGTACTGTTAAACTTTTTGAAGCTCAGCCCTGGCCGTCAATACACACTGGACAGCTGCCAAAATGTCGTCTGCTGTAGCGTGAACATACCCTCGCTATTTATCGCAATCGGAAACGGACGCA
>JACVVK020000070.1:1290000-1360000 GCA_018292915.2 Batillaria attramentaria
ACTCTAAGAGTCACAGACAGATATGTCGCTAGCAGACATTTCGGTGACAGAAATCTCGATGACATAAATCTCAGAAAGTCTTGTAGGCACCAGTCTTTGTAGCCACCAGTCTTGTGGACACCAGTCTTGTAGACACCAGTCTTGTGGACACCACTCTTGTAGACACCAATCTTGTAGACTAATCTTGTAGACACCACTCCTGTAGACACCAGTCTTGTAGACACTAATCTTGTATACACCACTCTTGTAGACACCAGTCTGGTAGACACCAGTCTTGTAGACACTAATCTTGTAGACACCACTCCTGTAGACACCAGTCTTGTTATGTAGACACTAATCTTGTAGACACCAATCTTGTAGACACCAGTCTTGTGGACACCAGTCTTGTAGACACTAATCTTGTAGAAACTAATCTTGTAGACACCACTCTTGCAGACACCAGTCTTGCAGATACTAATCTTGTAGACGCCAGTCTTGTAGATACCAGTCTTGTAGACACCAATCTTGTAGATACCAGTCTTGTAGACACCAGTCTTGTAGACACCAGTCTTGTAGACACCACTCTTGTAGAAAGATGTGTAGACGGAAATGTCGTAGATCATCGTCGTGGTGGTGGTGATTGTAGAACTTATCACGAGTGTGTCGTGTTTTGGCATGCAGGCTGTGGAAGAGGAGGATACTGACTACAGCGAGAGTTCGGCGCCGCCCCGGAGAGGTCTTATTGGGTTTATTGAAAAACTCCGACATCCTGAGGCCTCTTTTTGGCCAATCAAAAAGCATCACGCTACGTTCAAAAGGTATACACCGCTTTAATATCTCCTCAGCAAACTATCCGTGATTGTTGTAGAAGACATGAAGTCGACACGTAGGTGACGTGCTAGTGGCGATGTTCAAAAACCAATTTTAAGCGTCTATGTTTGCCAGTTCCTCTCTAGACCACTGTCTGCGGTTGTTCGTGCCACTTACCACGTCAACTGTCTTGTGTCATGTCATTTACGGGCTTCGTGGCTTTGATGTATCTTGGAAGTGATGGACAATATATACGAACAGACCCAGTTCACACAGCCAGACGGGCAAAGTCAAGAGTATGCACAATATTCTAGTCCCGTCTGGGTTGGGACTTGACCTTACACGCCGCGAACTGACAGTGGAACTGCTTGTCTGCTTATCCGTCTGCTATTGCGCCAAATTCTATACTTTCAGTAGCGCAAGTACAGCTTTGGACAGAAAGTCAAAGTTGGGGGACAGGACCGGGGAGGGGGGGGGGGGCTGAAGAGATTGTTTTAGGTAGAAATTCTAGAGTGGGATGTGGACGTCCCCTAAATCTAGTGCTTTAAAGATATAAAACAATGTATAAGCTGTACTGGAGGTATCCTGGGCGGTCTGGTGGATAGTGGAGGGTTGCTGGACATACGCTTCAGCCAGGGAAATCACTTCGGCTGCACCGACTGTCTCCTTCCTTTCTTTTTCTCTTTGGCCAGTGGGGCAACAGCGGATAGAGGGACCTTCACAGCTCCTTGTTCACTCAATGTCCATGGTTACCAAGACAACCGAAGGTAACTCCCACCACGTCATCACAATGTGCCAAACATAACTGGTGCAGGTCCAAATCCCCATTGACCAACGGATATGTTTTTTGTTTGTTTGTTTTTTGGTTTGTTCCTTTATATTTTGTTTGTCGTTGATATTTTTGTTTTGGTGTTTGTTTGTTTGGTTGTTTTGTTTGTTTTTTGGTTTGTTCCTTTATATTTTGTTTGTCGTTGATATTTTTGTTTTGGTGTTTGTTTGGCAGTGTTGTCCTACAAAGTGCACGACAATAAAGTATAAACGAGAAACAAAGGCAAAATGATTGGTCTGTTCCACTTTAGTACAGATTATAGCTCTGGGGTATGAAACAGTTTCATGTGGTGTGATCCTGCTTGTGCTGATTTAATGATTTGGGAGGGTGGAGGGGGTGTTTCTCAATATCCCTACAGTAACTAACCATGGATGGTTTTAATTTCCTTTTGTTTCTGTTTGTTTGTTTGGTGGTGGTGGTGGTGGTGGTTGTTGTTGTTGTTGTTTTAAAGACACGCAGGCAGTATGTCGTATCTCCCGGTGCCATTTTGTGTCACGCCATACGATCACTGCGTCCTTGACGTTAATTTTGTTTTCCAATTCGTCTGGTTCCCACCCCCACCCCCACCCCCACCCTAACGCCCAGCCTGGTATTCAGTTTCCATTAGCGGCAGGTGTACATTTTGTTCCATTAGCGGCAGGTGTACATTTTGTTGACCGTTGGCAATGACATACGTAACTGTCGACAGGATTTATGTGGGTTGCGGGAAGAAGCATGGTTGTGTGTGTGTGTGTGTGTGTGTGTGTGTGTGTGTGTGTGTGTGTGTGTGTGTGTGTGTCTTGGGGGGGGGGGGCGAAGGTAAGTGTGCGTGTGTGTGTGTGGGGGGGGGGGGGGGTAAGTGTCAAATCACTCCATCATATCATTGCACTTGACGTTGCAGGCGTCTAAAATCGCTTCAGGCGCATTCAGGAAAAGTGGAGGCGCGTCCTCCCAATCGCGTCACGTCTACAGTGGTCGCACCGCCCTACACTCTGGGCTCTGCCTCCAGCCTCTCCTACACACAGGACAACGGCTGCGGCGCAGATCGACCCTGCTCCGCCTCGTATTCCTTCTTCAACTGAGCGTACCATCTGCAATGTGTACAGACTGTTTCTTGAGCTTGGACAAAGTCTGTAGATCCACTATGTACGTGGATTTATAGAGTTCGGTCTGGATGCCATGCATGAGACACAGTGAAGGCGTGTTCACACTGGTCGTTACTAAATCTGTCATCACGTCTTTACACCAGACATCATGTCACTGGTTCTACATCATTTTCAAATGTCATTTTCCTGAATTTCTTTACTCATGCAAAACAATTTTATTTACACAAATATTGGAATTATTTCATATCCAATGCCTTATGCATTCCATTATTGGCGTAGACATTACTTATCTGTTTCATTTGCTTCGAGACATTGCTTGCCTCGTGACATAATAACGCTGATTTTTGAAAACTTAGTCCGTATCCATAGATTTTTGTCTTTTCGTTAAGAGCCAATTTAAACCCTTTGGTGCCTTGGGAAAATCAGTATCATCTAATGATAAACAAAAAGATTTCATTTAATGAACGTGAAGGTTAGGCAGTCAGGATCGAAATGCTTTTGACATGTGTACCACCCGGGCCGAACACAATATACTTATCTTGCATCAAAATATTTAATTCTCCTTGTCTGAAGCAAGGCACTTCAGTAACCGTGTTAACTGGATTTGGTAAAACAGGTTGAAATGGTTTCTCTGCATTGTGTAGCATTGTAGCTAGGAGGCGCTTTATCTTATTTTGCCAGGAGTGATTTTGCACTGCAGTTTTGTCAGTCAAAAGAAAGGCAGGAATCAGCGGCCGTGGTATGGGATGAGTTCATGCATGCCATTACTGGACGATCACTGGCTTATGTGGGGAATGGCTACAGGCAAAAGATAGCCTGAATCTGTGCTTACACTATAAACATTCACAAGAAGCAAAATCACAGGCGTTCTCTCTCTCTCTCTCTCTCTCTCTCTCTCTCTCTCTCTCTCTCTCTGTGTGTGTGTGTGTGTGTGTGTGTGTGTGTGTGTGTGTGTGTGTGTGTGTGTGTGTGTGTGTGTGTGCTGGATTTCCTGCGCGTGGGATAAAGCATGCCGTCAAAGGATTACTGGCAAGACCCGCCAGCTTTCTGTGTCGCGTTGTCGAAACGGAATGGATATGCCACAGAAAATAATGCGATCGTGAAAATCCTCTTACAACCCACAAAAGGATGTTAGCCCATCGTTGTTGGCGATAAGCCATTACTGTCTTAAAGGGGTTGGGTTGTCAAATCAAAAGAAAGTTAGAATACTTAGATTATTCCTGGAGTGAAAACTGTCTTTCGTCTCGTAGCACTTGCACATTAAAGGGGATATTTAGATTATTTCTGGAGCGGAAATTGTTTTCGGTGTCTTTCTAAAGGAAACGAGCAGAAAGCCAACGCTATTTTGGGGGCCCTCTTTGGAAGTCGTTTGCGTCAAGGGCACTGAAGATGCAAGAGCTTGTAGTCACGTGCAGGGGACTCACGTGATGTAGTTCCCTGGAGATGTTCACATTCAACTTCTTCTTGCACGTGACTACATTGTCCCTGATTTCCTTGTGGTCGGATAATCAAAGACTGTCATTATCACCCTCATTTTGCCGAAATAGACTGGCTGGTTATTTTTACAGCCAAATCACATCCCGGAGTTGGAACAGAAATACCCTGGGATAGGTGAGGCATGCAAGCGTGTGAAAACAAAACGATGAATGTGTCCTCCAAATTCGGTGTTTTTTTTTGTGTTTTGGGGGTTTTTTTCATTGTAGTTCACCAAACTTCTTGTGGATACCTCCAGTGAAGTTTGTTAGAGTTCTATTTGCACGCCAGCGCTAGCACCCAGTTCTTGACATTAGGTCAATATCCCTAAACCACTGCTGTAGGGACTGACGGGGGCAGCAGTTTGTTCTGGCAAGAAAACATTCAGCGAGGCAAAATTGAAACAAACGTTCCACTTTTTGAGATCTGCATTCATAACCGTCCGAATCTGGTGCTGCATCACTGATCAAGCTCGTTAAGGCGGGAGGGGGGGGGGAGGAGGGGCGGGGAGGCGGGGCAGCATTGCTATGCTGTCATGAGTGTAACTCCGTCTGGAGAATAAGAAAATAGAGTAAAATGGTGGCTTTTTCCTCGTCGCCCCGTCTTTGCTTTACCACATGTACATGTTGCGGTAGAAGAGGACGTGAAACCACAAGGAAGCAAGCAAACTCACCAACCAGCCCATCGTGATGAGCAAACAACTAAAATGACAAAATAAAAAATAAAAACAAGGAGGAATGACACCACCCCAAAAAGTTGTTTCTCCAAATTTGATGCTGTTTTATCTGTTTTGTTGTTTGTTGTCGTCAGGTGGTGTTGGGTTTGTTCTCTCTCTTCAAGTGTGTACACACAAAAATCTGGAAAATCTAGAAATCTGGTGAAACGTGGACTTGAATAACTTGGATTGTACTTACGAAATCGCAAAATTGGAACTCTTCGGTCCGGCGCTTATCGCAGAAACTTGAAACAAAAAATATGTTTAGCAAAAATCACTGTTATTTTAATATTCAAGATATATATATATAACAGTGCAGTAGTTCCTGTCATTTGTGCAGTTGTCACACTTGACAACAACGCCGGGATGATGAGTAAATTTATTTTTACGCAAACTCTTTTAGATAGCCGGCCTTATATGCAAACCACCCTTACATCAGAAATATTGTTTTTTTACACAAACTCTTTCACAGCCACAGAGCTGTGCTACGAACGCATACAGTATTACTGGATGAACTTCTGAAGTCAGTCTAGAAAAAGAAGGCATTTGAACAACATTTTCGTCAAAATAGGTAAGATGACCGATATCTGTATGGGCGATAATTCTCCTAATAATGCGGCAGGAGAAAAATCGTGAAATGTCGGCCCGGAGAATGTGACTTCCAAATCCATCTCAAAGTATAAAGCCCTTCAACGAGGTGGTTTAGGACATAGCTACAATTACATCCACGCACTCACACGCACACACACACACACACACACACACCACACACACACACACACACACACACACACACACACACACACACACACACGTCTGATACGTCTAAAAACTCCCGCCAAAAAGAACGCAGCAGCACAGCTGCACGTAATATGTCTATGACGCAGATTTCGTCACTGTGTGCGTGAAAGTATGTATTACCCGGAGAAACGTCACGGTCTTTTTATAGCTGAAACTTGCTGCTGTGCGCAGCAGAATCTGCCCCATCCCATTGTTGTTTCTTTCTAGAGAAACAACTTTTTAAAAACTGGTATCAGTGTGTGTGTGTGTGTGTGTGTGTGTGTGTGTGTGTGTGTGTGTGTGTGTGTGTGTGTGTGTGTGTGTGTGTGTGTGTGTGTGTGTGCGTGCGTGCGCATGTGTGTGTGTGTTCTTCTGATCATTTCCCCAGAGGCGCGGTATCTTGTCAAATGGTTATTGTGATAAACTATGCATGCTGATATCTTTCGAAAGTAGACGATCAAGTCTGTTGCAAGTAGGTATTCTTCTTATGTCTCTGCACACTACACAATATGAGACGCGTTCTCCAAACCGCCACAATGTCTTTCACACACCGTCAACGTTTGAATCGTTTTATTCACTCCCATTTCAGACATCGAACGTTACAATAAGATACTCCACGTGTACATGGAACTTAATTCAAAATAACAACGTAATGATCAATATCAGTGTAAGATTTTCGTTACATCTACAGGCACAAGGACGATATCATCAAAACAAAACAATTTTGGCAAGCCCCTCTCTCTCTCTCTCTCTCTCACACACACACACACACACACACACGCACACACGCACACCACACACACACACTCTCTCTCTCTCTCTCTCTCTCTCTCTCTCTCACACACACACCACACACACACACCCACACACACACACACACACACACACACACACGCACGCACGCACACACACACACACACACACACACACACCACACACACAAGAAATGGCGGTTAAATGTGAAAATAATGTGTTGTAATGTGAGCCCCCGTGGTGACTGGCTGTGTTTTGTCCATCTGTTTCAGAGCTTGGTCAATACCTTGACGAGTTACGTGTACACTTGATTGACAACCGGGAAGACATTAAGAAACCCTTGAAAGTCAGACAACGGAAATCAGAGGCAGTAATTTGGAGTAATTTGAAAGAATGGGTTTCAGTTCAAATATAGGCCTGCATCCTGTCCTCTCATTGCCAACAGAGCAGCTTATGGCCTGGACAGGATATAACATTAACACAAAAACTAGGTGCTAATCTTCTTTTTTTCTGTTTTTTTTTCTTTGTTTGCTGTTGTTGTTGTTGTTGTTGTTGTTTTTGTTTTGGATTTTTTAAAAGGGAGAGAGGTGGGTGTTTGTCGTCTACGTCTTGTTGTCTTGGCTTAATTGGCTTCAACCAAGGTATCTGTTCGAGGTAATATCACATATAAGCACTCTGTACATTCGTGCTCAAAAGTAAGGTAAGCACATTAATTTTGGTCTTTCCAAACTTTCCTGCACCAGTGTACCCCGCATTCTAGGCTATACGTAAAAGTTATAATATGCATACAAAACAAAATAAAATGTGATCAGTGGGAAAAGACTTTTCACCTTATCAATCACACGAGTTTCACACTCATAGATCAATTATTGTGATCCATACACATACATATATATGTTGATAACACAAATGACAAGGTATCGCATTGGCAAAAAAAAGTATACTATTTATTATAAACATACGTACATGGATTGTTTGTCTCATGAAATGGTAAGCCCAGACACCATGGTCAAGGACGAGTATTACCAGATTCAAAATCACCGTCTACAAGTTCAACAAGGAAGTTAATAATTGTACAAGTTATTGATACTGTAAGTATATTCATTCACCATGAACTTCACACACATTACAAAAGCCACAAAAGACAGACCAACATACTTGACACACGGGAGAGAGACAGGCAGGCAGACAGAGACAAAGGGATGTTGGACTTACTTTGCTTTTTACATACAACTTTCTCACCATTCTGTCGTGTGTATGCCTGACACCGACAGATTAGCAAAACAAAATGCTGGCAAACACTTCAAAACGACATTGTACAAATACATCGCGCTCTTCATCCTTCAAAACAAAAACTGTTCACGTGCACTTGTTTCCAGACCATATAAATTAGGACACACAAGCACTCAGTATCACCATAACACAGAAGCATGGCAAAAGTAAAATGTACATCATAGAAGTCCTTCTAAAGACATTTCTGCACGCCAGGTGTAAAGATTATAGTGAGTGGAAAACGTACATTTGTCACCGTTCTCAACCGTTAGCACATTTTAAAAGCGCCTTAATTCCAAGCCTCGCGCCACAGTTTCAGTATTTGGATCACATTTCGGGAGATCAGACGTCACACCTGTTAGTGGGGGAGGGGGGGGGGGGCTAGTGATCCAATGGTGTTCATGGGCGAAACATGAATTCTTCTGTACAGCACGACAACACATGTAGATGTCATCTACAACCAGTAAAACACCACACCGTTATCCGCAAAAACGGATACAGACTGAATAGCAGATTCGCTTGACTCCCTCTTACATCTGGTGGCTAAAGACGGCTACATGTACATGAAGAGGATAGAGGGAACTGCGTATTGGCTTTTACCTACACATACAGCATTTCGTTGTGTCCTCTCTCTCTCTCTCTCTCTCTCTCTCTCTCTCTCTCCCCCTCTCTCTCTCTCTCTCTCTCTCTCCCGGCTGGGGCAAAATATTTGTGCTGGCTTTTTCATCGTTGCCCCGTCTTTGATATCACCCGTATGTGGTGGAAAAGGACTTTAAACTCTCAAACATCCACAACACCCACCCACCCACCCTCTCTCTCTCTCTCTCTCTCTCTCTCTCTCTCTCTCTTCTTGTTTTCCGGGGGTTTCTTTCGGGTACAGCCATTTGTGTTGGCTTTTTCATCGTTGTCCCGTCTTTGAGAACACCCGTATGTGGTGGAAAAGGACTTTAAACACTCAAACATCCACCACACCCAGCCATCCTCCCCCCCCCCCCCCCTCTCTTCTTCTTCTTCTTCTCTCTCTCCCTTCTTGTTTTCCGGGGGTTTCTTTCGATTTTGCGTATAGCCTCAATCCCGGCTGCGGCCAAATATTTGTGCTGGTGTTTTCTCGTTGTCCCGTCTTTGATATCACCCATACTTGGTGGAAAAAGACGTTAAACTCCCAAACACCCACCCCATCCTCGAATATAGCATCGCTTTGAAAGTACCTAATAAGTGGTCGTGCTCATCTCTACTGAACAACCTACACCTGCATCATCTGTACAGATCGTCCTGCACTATGTTGTCATGGTGAACACTGTCCGCTGGTCTGGTGAATCACGAGTTTCAAATTTCGGATCACACAGTGGTCTGATTTGGAAAGTGGAGATCTTCCTCGTCTTGGACATAATATGTTGATGACAGATCACTGCATGGAGTCACTTTTCTCTCGTCATTTTCAAGTGCAAGATAGTTCAGTATACGTACATATTATGTCGCTACGCTTTCCATGTATAAAGTTATGTTTCGCCATAGTCTAACATAAACTTGACCTTGGATTCTCACTAGAAAACAGTTGTTAGCTGACAACAGCAAACGACGACACTGGTTGTTTGACCAGATGCCTACAGTAGGCAAGATGTCCCACAGTCACTGTACTGAGAAGCCTGTACGTGCGGAATCCCTCAGTGACGTTTGCTGTCTGGAAACACCTGTACAATCAGAAAGAACTTGTGCCTCTGCCACATCCCGTGATTCACACGCATACATACAGGGAGTCGTGAGAGGCAGGAGTAAGTTCGCCTGTGATCACAATGTCTTTGTCTTGTGCTGGCACGACCGACTGCACGAGTGTCACGTGGCATCACCTCCCGGATTAGTGGAAGCTCGGAGCTCGCTGCTCCAGGAATTACTTCACACCATGGTGGCGCTTGCCCTGGAAGGGGAGATAATTGACGTGTTGAGGGAGGTCACTTCTACTCTTTCGCTGGTCATGTGACCACTGTGGCCGGTGCCCCGTTGAGCCGGACTCAGTGTGTGTCCGCTGATGCCCCGCCGCGAGCAGCACGTGCGCCGGAGATGCGTGAACAGGAGCAGGCAGAGGGGTCGAAGCGTGAAGAGGGCGGAGCGCACCCAAACAAGGGCTTGCATCAGCTTCACGGTTGACTGACAGTCCGACTCCACGCAGTTTGGCTTCAGCATGGAGATGGCCCCGTAGGGAAGCTGCGTGATGACGGTGACGAGGTTGGTGACGCACAACGCCACCACGAGAGCACGGTGACACCGCTTCACTGTGACCTTATCCGCTCCACCATGCACTCCCGACATGCCACCCACCTCCCCGTGATCTTCGTCTTGGCTCATCGACTCGGACCGGAAAGAGGAGGGTGGGACCGGGTTACGACGAGCGGTTGGGGGTGGTGGTGGCGGCGGGGGAGGATGATGGGGTCCCCTCAAAGGAATCATCTCCACGAGGTCCTGGGGCATACCGCCGATGATGGTGACCAGCATGAAGACGGTCAGCACGATGATGCCCAGCGCGGGAACGTACAGCGACACTATCGCGGACGCCAAAGCAGCACGCGTGGCGATCCCATACATGCAGACCCCGGGGTAAGGCCAGTGTGTCGCCGTCAGGAGCCACAGCGGGAGAATCACGCCCATGCCAACCAGCCAGGGAGCCAGCAGCATCAGCCCACGCAGAGTCACGTGTCTGAAAGTCCGATGGTACAACGACGGCGACAGAGCGAAGAGCAGACGGTCGGCGTTGAGCGCGATGAGAACGAGGAGCGAGACGAAAGGGAAAGCCGAGTCCAGCACCATCCAGGCCACGCAGAACCACGTGGCCAGCTTCCACGGCTGCAGCTCGAAGTACACTGTAAACGGGTCCACGATGACGCTATAGGCGAGGTCGGACAGCGCCAGGTTGAGCACCTGCTGAAAGACGAACTGCGAGCGGGTGGCCTTGTCCCACAGCACCAAGCCCACCAGCACCAGGTTGGTGAGGATGTTGCACACAGTGATCACCGTCCCGATGTTGGCGCTTTGAACAAAGCCCCGCTCGTGAGAGGAGTTGTGGTAGAGGTAGTCCTTTTCGTTCAGGTAGAAGGTCGGGTTGGAGGGGTCGTCCCAGCCGGACAGGTCACCCACCTCGTCAGTGAAGGCGATGTAGCTGTCGCCATCCACAAAGAAATAGGTATAGGGAGGTATCAGCGTTGTCTGCTCCTGAAACAGGCACAAGCAAACTATGATAGTTCGCGGATACAGGGGGGAGTTTGTCATCATCCATAAAGTAGACCTTTTCATGGCCTATAACTCGGTACCACCATCTCATGGAAAGTATACATACTTGGATTTGATTTGACTGTCTTTCACTAAGTGTTAGCGGTATTTTTAACCATAAGCGTGCAAGCGAGTGAATGGGATATATTTCTGTGAAGGTGCTATTGTTGTGCTTATTACGTTTTACCCGAGTGCATATATTTCTACTTTTTTCATTTTTTACGACAGCCTGTACTATAGACTTTCCCAGCAGTCAGTTAAAGAAAGTCTTCTTACTCTACTTCTTTTTTTCATTCTAAATGGGGAGCCGGGGTGGTCGAATGGTAGAGCGTTGGACTTCTAATGTTCGGGTCGTGAGTTCGATCCCGGCTGGGGCCAAATATTTGTGCTGGCTTTTCCATCGTTGCCCCGTCTTTGATATGTCTGCACCCTGTGTGGTGGAAAAGGACGTTAAACCCCCAAACACCCACCCCCACCCTTCATTCTAAATGATTTGATTTGATTACTCCGTACCATGTTACACTCTGAAGAGGGCACGTCTCAGATCGATGTAGAGCAGGTTACTCGCACTTCACCATACAACGGGCGCCATGGTTCTAACAGAACTGTTTTCCAGGTCACTGACGACATCAAGCCCCCACATACAACACGTCAGCTTCCTGAAACAGAGATTCGTTTTAGACGTGAGTGAAGGTGACAACTAGTAAGATGTAGAAATCTGAAAGAGAACACGCACATTTATAAGGTCTCCTGCCTTGTTTTTTAAGAAAGTGTGAGTCAAGAAGATCCAGATTTGTAACGGTCGCTGTGACGTGGCTTCTGATTGCACACCTGCCATGTCGTGTTCAGCTGCATGGAACTGTGGGGGGGGGGGGGGGGGGTAGTCTAGGGAGGGAGACAGTCGGGGAAAATAAAACGGGGACGCGGACTGAGGAGGTGGTTTCAAGAACGTGAGGAAAGTAATCTACACTTGACGTGTGTGTCTTCTGTCTGTACCGACCACGCTGTTTAGCTGGGGTTTCGCTCTGTGTGTGTGGGGGTGGGTGGGGTTTTTTTTGAGTGCGTTTTGTTATGTTTTTGTTTGTTGTTTTTTGTGTTGTTGTTGTTGTTTCGTTTTTGTTTTTGTTGTTGTTTTTGTTTGTTTGTTTGTGTGTTTTGTGTGTGTGTGTGTGTGTGTGTGTGTGTGTGTGTGTGTGTGTGTGTTTGTTGTTGTTGTTTTGTTTTGGTTTTTTGGTTTGGTTTTTTTTTGGCGGGGGTATATCTTTTGTTTCTTTCATGAATTTTAATTTCCCACAAAGGATGGGAAAGATATCGCATATCTATCGGTTACGCATACAACTCCCATCACCCCCACCCCCACCCCCACCCCACCCCACTCTCTCTCCCTCTCTCTCCCTCTCTCTCTCTCCCTCTCTCTCCCTCTCTCTCTCTCTCTCTCCCTCTCCCTCTCTCTCCCTCTCTCTCTCCCTCTCTCTCTCTCTCTCTCTCTCTCCCTCTCTCTCTCTCCCTCTCTCTCCCTCTCTCTCTCTCTCTGCTTTGGCTCATCTGTCAGCTGACTGTGATGGTGGTGGACATTTGGAGACAGATATCCAACTTCATGGCGACGTCGCATGTCGGAATCTATTGACCTCGAAACAACAATACGCTCCCATCGATTTTCTGCTTACGTCGGCACGCCGAAATCAGTGCGCATGCGCAAGATAGCAAATAGCGAGTCTGCCCTTATGATTGAAGACCAATAAAAAGAAATGAAAGACGGTTAGGGTGAGGGTTCAATGTCAGGGTTAGGTTGTTTACCTTTTATTTGCTTTTTTTAGAAGTAGCCTCGCATGCGCTTTCTCGCGCATGCGCATACTTTGGTGTGGTCTTTACTGACTTGTTATTTTCTTGCCTCTTGCAGTACTTATCTATGACTAACCTATGACATTCATTTCATATTATCAGAGGAAACCAGTGAACTTGAACTACAGCGGCACGTCGCACAGTACTGTCGAACATTTTACCGCTGTCCGGCCTGCATCAAGTTATGCCGTTAGTCTGTCTCGTACACCAGCAGGTTGTCTACTGATTCCTGCCAACACGTTACCAACTCCAGATACACTACATGGCGGGAACAACACCGTCAAGAGCCAGACAATCTCTGACGCATGAAAAGAGTTAAATGAATAAACAAAACAGCGGCTTTCACCCAAGGCCAAAAACAAGGTGTTAATCTCCGCCCCCAACATTTATGAAATGGCATAAACTTTCAAACTTTTTTCTCCCTCCACACTCCCCCCCCCCCCCCACACACACACTTCATCTTCCTTCATAAATGCCTCCCCCACCCCACCCCACCCGGAGTTAGTCCCATCAAGAATAGGATCGTATCACACACACACACACACACACACACACACGAACTTGCGCTACTGAATACCCCTCTCGAGCCGCTAACCCTTCAGTCCCAACCACCTGCCTCCTCCCCTCAACCCAAAAGTGTGCAACAGTGTGTCCTCAAAAGCCAAGAAAACTCGCAGCTGGAGATTATCAAATATTAAATTGCCATCTATTTGTCTGGTGTCATCGAAAGACACGTTCAATTTCGAGAGTA
Source organism: Batillaria attramentaria (assembly GCA_018292915.2). NCBI lineage: Eukaryota > Metazoa > Mollusca > Gastropoda > Batillariidae > Batillaria > Batillaria attramentaria. Next base: position 1,303,551 of record JACVVK020000070.1, read on the forward strand.
GATGACGCCAGCTAGCTTCCCTCCATCCCCCCCCCCCCACCTGCTCTCCTCCCCTCCCCTCCCCTCCCCTCCCGCCGCTCCCGGCAACCTGTAGCATCAGCTGAACGGCCATGTCCAGCTGCAGGTGCAGAAGATTCACCGCGGACCAGCATGTCTGTGGTTGTGTTTTGAATCTGACACTGACTTCATTGTTCACCGCGTATTGTTACTACTTATGTATATATCAAAGTATATATCTCCGCCATGCTGACTCTCCCTGTGCCTTCCCACGTCCAAATGGCGGCGCTGCTCCCTGACTCAGATTGTGTAAGATGTTTTCATACGTAAAATCAATTGCCACAGGCGAATCTGGTCAAGGACTTTTACATCACGCAGGTGTCTACAGGGAGAGGTCTGTTTGCGTTTGAAACTCTCTCTCTCTCTCTCTCTCTCTTATGGTTTTCCTACATGTATTCCTAGTCTACGTGTAATTGGTTTGTTCATCACGCTTTTTAAAAATTAATCTTCCTGTCTTATTAGAGTGTAGTTTCATTTCCTATGGTTTTATTGCTATTTGCTTTTTTCCTGTTGCATTACATGTGTGTGTGTGCGTGTGTGTGTGTGTGTGTTTTTTTTTTGTTTTTTTGTTTTTTGTTTAGATAGATATTACTAGAAATAGCAACGGCAGGTATGAAAATTGACTGTTTCACGTTAACTACCTCTACCGTTGAAAAATAAAGTATTCTTTCTTGATTCTTGACTCTCTCTCTCTCTCTCTCTCTCTCTCTCTCTCTCTCTCGGGATGAGCTAAGAGCACGGAAACAATTCACTGAGTACAAAAAGCAACGTAACCTTGTCAAAACTCTGGTCCGCCGGGATAAGCGATCTCTTTGTGATCACATGATTAAAAATAACAAAGATACAGCTTCACTCTGGCGTGCCTTGTCAGTTGTGACAGGGAGTCACGGCAAGAAGTCGTCGAATGTTCCTCCTGATCTCACAGCAAACAAATTTAATAATCACTTTTTGTCAGTTGCGGAGGTTCTTGCTAACTGTTGTGACAACAGTCACCAGTACACGTGCCCTCATGTTCTGCAGACTTTCTGTGAGCAGAGAACTGCTGGATCAGACCCCTTTGTCATACCTCCTTTGGCGGTACACGAAGTGGGCGGATTCGTCAGCTCAATGCGAAGCAAAAAGTCATCAGGCTTGATGAAATTAGCCCCAAAATACTTAAGATGTCACTTCCGTACACTGTAGAGTCTTTAACTTACATTTATAACCTTTGTATCAAGCACCATTCATTTCCAAACGAATTTAAACATGCCAAAGTTATACCACTGCCCAAAACAAAAGATGTAACAGATGTAAATAATTTTAGACCCATTTCTCTGTTGTCTGTCTTGTCCAAGCCTCTAGAAAGGCACGTCCACAAATACCTTCTCCAGTACCTTTATAGTCATAATCTTCTCTACTCACTTCAGTCAGGGTTTCGCCCTAAACACTCGTGCCAAACAGCTTTGTCTAGATTAGTTGACACTTGGCTGTCTTCGGTGAACAAGTTACAAGTAACAGGAGTAGTGTTTCTAGACTTTAAAAAAGCCTTCGATTTAGTGAACCATGAAATTCTACTGCAGAAACTAAAATGCTATTTGCCGAGCTCTGAAGCAGTCACGTTCTTCAAATCCTACTTGTCTGATAGAAAACAGAAAGTTCTTGTAAACGGATGTTTTTCTTCTCCTGGCATAGTGAAGCACGGTGTGCCCCAGGGGTCTGTCCTTGGGCCATTACTCTTCTGTTTATTTATTAACGACTTACCTCTTCACTTAACCCATAAGGAAGTTACATGTGACTTGTTTGCAGACGATACAACAATACACACTCCAGACAGGGACATAGTTAATGTTAGTGTTCGTTTACAACAGAGCCTGGATGAAGTCTCTGATTGGTGTAATACTAACCACATGATTTTAAACCCCACTAAGACTGAATGTATGGTTATAACCACACGTCAGAAACACCAGCTCGGTCCTCTGTCTCTCGGCTTGTCCCTTGGTGACCGCGACATACAGCAGGTTACGCAACATCGCTTACTGGGGATTACGATAGACAACCAGTTCAAATGGCAGAGCCATATCAATAACGTGTGTAAGACAGTGTCCCGTAACCTGTACATGTTGTCTAGGCTGAAATATATAGTCGACGTCGATGCCCGCAAAATTTTCTATGCAGCACACATCAAATCTCACATAGACTACGTATCAACAGTGTGGGACGGTTCAGGCGAAGTTCACATAGAGAGACTGAATTCCTTGCATAGGAGAGCAGTGAAGTTAATCCTTCCAGACCCCCTCTTAACCACAGACCAAAAACTTTGCAAATTGGAGATGCTACCTTTGAAAGAGCACCTTCACTATAACAAAGGCATGGAAACATTCTCTTCCGTCATATTTTTGCTCCCTGTTCTCACATCATGAGTCTCCTTCTTCTAGGTTTGAGAAACAGTTTTGCGTTCCTCGTCCAAGAATAGATATATTTAAATCCAGTATTTCATATTCTGGAACCATTTTATGAAACTCGCTGCCTCTCCTTGTCAGGACAGCCCCATCACTTACCACCTTTAAGGAAAGGCTTTTTATTTACCTATTTTCACATATACAATAGACCATTAAGTTTCTCATGTACATTGTACAACTATTTGCCCCCAGTATTATGCAGCATCCATGTCGTCTAACACATCTTTTTTAAAAACGTATCATTCAGTTTTTATAATGCTGATTATAATTATAATAGTGTGTGTGTGTGTGTGTGTGTGTGTGTGTGTGTGTGTGTGTGTGTGTGTGTGCTTCCTTACTAAATTTCTGAAGTTTAGCAACGGCAAGGTTGTAAACTGGCCGATGGCCAAAATCTTCTACCGTTGAAAAATAAAGGTTTGTCATTGTCATTGTCATCTCTCTCTCTCTCTCTCTCTCTCTCTCTCACCAGTTATTTATCATATAGATACTCGCCAAATACAAATAAGTTTACTTTAAACAAGTCGACCGTCTGAACAGATCATTTTATTCTAAAATAAACCAGCCAAACTAAGAGGTCTTTCAGCATGAACGATATTTACACCCTTTGTGTTCATCCCTGCGACACTAGTACAGGTCGGAGCGGAGTGGAAGTTACAGAATTATACAGCTTGCTTGAAAAGCAGATTATTCAGAAAAGCACCATATAAACAACAAGAGGCGCGTGTCACCGACTTGCCACTCAACTTGTCATGTCACGCCCAGTCCACGTCAGACAATGTGTTCACGGGAGAGACGGAAGCACAAACTGATGTTTATAATGCATGGGAAGAAGACATCAGAGCGGAAAATGCCAAGGTCAGAGCATACAGAGGACAAATACATGAGCAGACAATGTGCTTTTCAAACTTCACTATCGGATTTCAGTCTGTTTGCAGATTAACTTCTCAAACGCAGTCAAGTCGGAAAGTTACATTGTGGTCAACCCTAAACACTGACTCCTATTTTCATTGATATTACCGTCTTTCAACATTTCTATCCTTTGTACCACTCCATGCTGGCTAGTGGATTCTGTTGTTCAGTGATCTGTTTCACAGTCGACTTTTGAATTTTTTTTTTCCCTCCGCGATAAAGACACGCAAACACAAAAGAAGAAAATAACTTTATCGCTGAACACAAACACACTTGAAGGTACAAATGTGGCCAAACAGTCCTTTCAGCCGAGGTGCAATTAAGCGACTCTCCCCCCCCCCCCCCCCCCCCTTACACAATGAACAGCCACTTTTCTTTTCGGAAGTGCAGTGTCTTAATGGACTGCCTACCTCAATTCCGAAGGCATGGTTCGCCCCAGCTGTGCGGATCCTGGTTGGCCACGCGCTAATTCCATTCCCTTGATATGTGGAAGACGGATTGGAGGGAACTAATTTGCTGGAAAGCCACTGTGCTGTATGCAGCTTTGCGATTCGGGATCAACTCTGAAGTGAGAATACTCGTCCTGTTAAATGCACCCACAAGAGGCATTATCACGCGGTCCTCAGTGCGTGGGGAAGGAGGGATGTGGATGGGAGGATGGTGAGGACGGTCGGAGGGATGAAGGGGGGCAAAGGGGCAGGGGATAGACTGACTCTCTCTCTCTCTCTCTCTCTCACGCACGCTTGCGCGGCGTAAGCCTTAATCAAGTAAGTAACTCTCACGCACGCACACATAGACAAATTCCAGTTTTGTTTTGTTTTGTTTTGTTTTAAATCGATTTCAGATGGCCGCAATTGCTTCAGTTGCACGAGTACTGTGCCTGTGATATTTCAAGGGAACGTGTACCATCTAGACGCAATGCTCCGCCAACAATTTGTCTCGCGCGTAGCAAGCTGGTGCGTGCCCATCCCACCACAGTGGATTCTGATATCCGGGAAAATTGATTTTATCGTCACGTAAGCGTTGACTGAGATTAAAAAGTGAACGTGTAAGATTTTTCACTTAGAGAGCGCCACACGCTCCAGGAGATGGCGCTTGTTTAGACGACACGCGGGGGAAATGACGTCACAAGGGTATTAACTATAAGCCTAATATGCAAATATACTTGAGCCCTTCCTTCGGAGCTCCAAATCTGACAAGTCCCTCGTGGCAGTTTCTTCACTGATTCTGGAGTGACGGCTAGGAATTTCAGACAGTTCAATTTGCTTGGAGCGATTATAAGTTCTACTGTTTCAAATAATTTGGACGTCTCAAACTTTAAAAAAAAAGTAGTGCAGCGCACCACAGACAGTGCGGAAGACCAAACTAAAACTACACCACGCGAATTACAGCACGAAATCACTTTCATTTCTGTCGCTCTCTTTAAATTTGGTTTCAGATTTCAGATGCAGCTGCGGAAATCATGTCGTTTAAGAATTTTTCTCGTATCGTTGTTGTTGTTGTTGTTGTTGTTGTTGTTTATAGGTGAATGACTTTTGTAAGTTGAGATGAAGTGGTCTCTTCATGTGCAAAGCATCTGGTAGTCGTATGATTTAGCAACTGAAACGGTAATGTGCATAATCTGAAACACCGCAACTTTTTTTGTTTCCATCAATACACGCAGCTTATAAATTCACTCGCTCAATTAACAACTGTTTCGCTGTTCACGGGCTAATAACAAACTCTTGGTTTTAAATGTACTGGCGTTGTGGACAAAATGGCGGCCAGGTCAGTCCTCGTACTTGCAGGTATCAGCCTGTTGTAGCCTGTAATCCACGTTTCTGACAATAGAAACGTTGGTCGTGTTCTCTGGCAGCCGAAACAAATCCCAGTAATGTAGGTGTGCATGTTTTTAGTACCGGGCTTTTGTGGCGGGTGGGTGTTTGCGGGTTTAACGTCCTTCTCCACCAAATACGGGGTTTTTGTGGCGCTTAACGTAAGAATGACAACGGGATTCACTACATCAGACCATTAGCTCTGGGGGTTCAAACAGGCGTGGCCTTTTGTAAAAGGATTCTGGTGCTTTTTACAGCTCGACTGCCCGTTCTATTTACAGGCGGATTAGGGAGGCTATAGAGATCACACAACAGACAGTACTTTGTGCAGGATTTACGTGCTTTGTTGTCTGAATTTGGCCTGATCGAAGTGAGGTGTGTGTGTGTGTGTGTGTGTGTGTGTGTGTGTGTGTGTGTGTGTGTGTGTGTGTGTTCACAATGTTGTTGAAGCTTCCCTTCTTAATTATGTTTTGTATTTTTGTAGATGGTGCTCGTATTTGTAGTTTTAACAAATTTGCAAACTGGCGCATTCCTCTCTCTCTCTCTCTCTCCACTGATGATGCTGTTGTTAGTGTTGTTTTGCTGTTTGTCTAAACTCCTTATAACACTAGTGAGCACGGATTAAGAAGGAACTCCGGTTTTGTCATTCCTTCGTCACAAAACAACCCTTACCGTGTCTTTTTACCTTTACCAGGAAACTTTTGTAAAAATAACATCTTTTAAGGCCCGTGGAGGAAAATAATTGTCTCTTCGTGTGTTTCAATGCGCCTAGACTGAAACGTGAACATTGGCCCTTAAGGGTTGGGAGCAGAATTTATCAAGTAAAACCACCTCTTTCAGACTAAAAAACAAATGCTTTTCTGAGATCATTTCCCTAGGACAACACCAAGGGTTCAGCTTTGTCGGCAATGCTCCATTTCCACGTCACGTTGAAGCTGAACTGGAAGTACAGTTTTTGTCCTCATTCACATCCCTGGGGGCTTGGTATTTTCTCACCATTGTCAGCGGAGAAAGACTGGCCATAAAGAAAGGAAAGAGGAAAAAGCTCTGTGTCTCACGCTCACAAACTAGTGTGCACAATTGATTATAACTCTCAGCGGAATAGTACAGATACAAAAACAAAATCATCCGCATCATTATGATTGAGTGGTGTGATAATATGGTCAGGTATAAAGAATTCTAAAGTCTGGTTAATGTCCGTTTAGGGATAAGATGGAAAGGTCAAGTCCGTTTGGCTTGGATGTTGTTGTTGTTGTTGTTCCATTTTTTAAAACGCATTAACATTTATCGAACGTTAAGTGTTCTCAGATTACAAGAATACTTGCGCCATTGTTTTAGCTATAGGCTCCACTAACATTTTCAGCGTGCTCCGACTATGCGTGGGGAGGTATCAGTCCACTCTTCGTGCACACGCCTTATGTTACACTTACCGCGGTTTTTTTTTTTTTTTTTTTTAATGTTGTTTCCATAGTAATGGAAACAACATCATAGGACGGGCTAAAAATTCTGCGTTCAAAGCCACGTTTCGTGGCATAAATGCACGTCGCTCGCATTCCCCGCACAGACATGATGCAAGTGTAACTCTGACAATAACAACATTGTTACTGGCGGGCATGGTGCCCCTGAACACACTTCCCCGCCGCACTGAGTGCCATCTGTGTGTGTGTGTGTGTGTGTGTGTGTGTGATTTGTGTCCAGGCCTCTTTCTCCGAAAATACTCAACCGAATGGCTTCAAATTTGGGGTATCCGAATAATTATATCAAAATCTTTTATTAGAGCTATCGAGCGCTTGCGATTTTGAGATCTAAAATGGGTTCTCCAGCACTTTCATGAGGTACGGTTTACGTCAAAAGTACCTCCAAAATTCACTCTGTTTAGAGTCCGTATTCATGCTATTTCCCAAAAATAGAGTGATTTAGATAAATATTACGCCTTTAAACGCCAGAAAGCCAACTTTTCTTAAAAGGGCGACAACTCGCAAATCATTTGTGCAATCGTACGCAATCGGGCCGTCTCTTCAAAGATCTTGATTCATTAAGAAACCCCAAATTTGAAATCGATCGGTTGAGTATTTTCTGAGATACAGGCATCTGAGCTGGGTTCACATGCGATGTCAGCTGAGGTACGATTTACATGAACAACTATAAAAGCGACCATTTCCTAATGGCCACTTTGTTCAGAGTCCGTATCATGCTATCTACTTCCAAAAAAATGAGTGATTTAAATAAATATTACGCCTGTAAACGAAAGACAACCAACTTGTCTCAAAAGGACGATAACTCCCAGATCACTTAAGCAATCATCAAGCGCTCGATAGCTCTAATAAAAGATTTTGATATATTCGGATACCCCAAATTTGAAGCCATTCGGTTGAGTATTTTCGGAGAAACAGGCCTGGACACACACACACACACACACACACACACACACAATGCGACGGGGAAGTGTGTTCAGGGGCACCATGCCCGCCAGTAACAATGTTGTTATTGTCAGAGTTACACTTGCATCATGTCTGTGCGGAGAATGCGAGCGACGTGCGTTTCTGCCACGAAACGTGCCTTTGAACGCAGAATTTTTAGTCCGTCCTATGATGTTGTTTCCATTACTATGGAAACAACATAAATATATGCAAAACAAAACAAAACAAACAAAGAAACAAACAAAAAATTCACTGCAGCCGTTATCGTCAGTTGACTCGATAATTTGTACTCAAAGCACATTTCCTCCACAAGTCACACGCCTCACTAACATCAAAGAAGAGACGCACGCGCACTGACGTAAAGTATGAGCGTCATGTTTGATTTACGTGATGCTGGTTTTTCTTGGGGATGTCTCGCCACTGTTTTTTTTTTTTTCTTCCCCGAATTCCTCTATTTGGAGACGTGGAAAGCGGGAATGTCTGTACTGGGTTTCGTTATTTCCACTGACTCACTCAGCAGCATAATAGAGTGAGGGCACATCACAGAGGTCTCAATGGCACAATCACGCAGACACAGAGAGAGAGAGAGAGAGAGAGTGTGTGTGTGTGTGTGTGTGTGTGTGTGTGTGTGTGTGCCCGCGCGCACATATACACACAGACAAGCGCGCATCTAAGAGAGAGGGAGAGAGAGTGGGTGTTTCTCTTCTCCGATACCAGTAAACAATCGTCTGTCACCTGTCAATCAGGCCTGCGGGAAGTAACTCTCTCAAAGGGGAACGACTTTGTCACAAGAATTCATTCACCCTTGTAGAACCTCGCATACGTCAAAAAGTTAGTGACGTCAACCAGCTAGGCCAGCAAACACGACCTCATGTGTTTGGGGGTTTTGCGAGCGCAAAGAGGCACGGAAAGGGTTTCCAGTACTTTTTTTATGTCAACATGCTTGAGGTCAGAGTGCTTGTGTACGTGTGCGCGCGGGCAGCATACATGACACACTGACCACGTCGACAGCAGGTTACTGACTGGAAACAACATATTGGGCTGGTGGCCATCTTTTTTTCTTTCTTTTTTTCACAGTGTGGAAACCTTAGATTAGGAGGACAATTTGGAACCCGATTTGCTATATCAACAAGGAGAGGGCAAGTGGTGACTGAGTTTAAGTCTAGCTATCCGATTCCAAGACACGGTCTTAGGGTGTTTTGTTTTCGTTTTGGTTTTCTTTGTTCATTAAGAGAAGCTCCATTGTAAAAACAAACCGTGATTTTCCTTCCACCATTCTAATTTTATATTAAACGTGTTTTTAAGATAGACACCATCTGTAAAAACCAGCAAAAAAAGATATTCGCAAAATCAAGCCTAGCGCACACGCAAGGCCCGCATGTTTGAACTGGCTGCTCTTGCAGACAACACGAACTGACAGGGCCTTGAATCTTTCATAAGCTGACGCCCTCTGCCGCCTGTCTGACAGAAGTAATAAATAAAACGATAGACAACGTCACGTGCTAGAGAAAGACCCGGCCACAGATCTAGAGGTGACAGAAAGACGGTGCACAAGGGTGAATAGCAGGGGTTATCAACCTCAAAAAACATGAGCAGTAAAATGAAACAGCTGAAATCTGAGGAAAACACTGATTTATTTCCTCCAAAGGATAGCCGCAAGATCTCAGTTATATCGACCCGTCTCAGTACATGTATCAGCCACACTATGCTACTTCAAGTTATTCCCCCCCCCCCCCTTTTTTTTCATACCATGAAAATCAAGAAACAAATTGCTGGAAGGGCAAGAGCAAGTGCATTTCTTCCCCGGAAGTCCGTGAACGGAAGGATGTCATTGGTTCGCTCGACTGATTTCCTGCTAGTCCGCAGGAGTAGTGACGCCCTATTACCCCACCACCCACCCCCACCTAACAGGCGGTCTCTTCATCTTGTGAGATCACAAAAAGACAGAACTTCCGCCGTATACCTCAGAAGATGAATAGTGGACTAGTACTACGAGTATTCACCCCCTGCAGCTTCTACAGACTGTAAAGGGAACGGATCATTCTTCAAAGCTGCCACTGGATACTGTAGCGTCACCATACTCTTCCACACTGTTCCAAGATCCTGGAGTCTTTCCCTTGCCGTTCATTGTTCAAAGCAAATCATGTTATGAGTCTGGTAATATATAAAACAACCTAAGCTAAAACCTAGCGCGTGTCATTTGCCGAAGTAAATTTATAACAGTCAATGTCATTATTGCCGCTTGTTGGTTTTTTGGTTTTTTATGGTTTTGTTTAGCTTTGCTTCGTTTCAAATGTAAGCGCAAAACTTGATTCAGTTTCAAGTATAGTGCGTTTGGTGTTGCGGTCGCCAACGATTTTAGGGGATAACTTTTTTCCTTTTTCTTTTTTGCTGCCCCGACTCTTTCCTGTGGTGTTCCTCCCAGGTCATGGGTGGAACCCACGGAGGACTCGGAAGCTGGGACAATTTTTATTATGCATGATGATGGAGATGAGGATGATAGTAAGATGATGCTATGGAGGTCCATGTGGTTTGGGACTGCTGGACAGGGCCGCATTCCACGCTTCCTGTCATAAATATCCCGGCATTAACCAGGCCCGGGAACTACGGCACCTGCGGTGCCGGCCGTGTAATCATCCACATCATAAGACGTGTCATACTAAGGGAAGCACCCCCAAAGTCGCACCCGTGAAGTGGGTGAAACTCGGCTGTGTGGCAACAGCCTCCCAATTGGGCCCATAGCACACCCGCTCAGGGTAGGAGCCGACCTAGGTAGGAAAAATCCCGCTTGCCTCGGCTGGGATTCGAACCCGGGTCTCCCGGTCCATGATCCGAAGTGCTAACCACTACACTACGGGGGCCGGTGGGATAACTTTTTATGGAGCCTTTTCGTAGACCTACTGCAGAGAAAAGGTTATTGAGGAAGTTGTGACCTAATACCTTTTATAACGGCCAGTCTTCTGTTTCTTTCCGTTTCTTCTCAGCGCAAGCGAAACCAGCCTAAATCGATATTTCACTGCATGCCTTTTATGAAAACCCGACAAGTTTTTTTCAAGGAATGAAAACTATTCCAAAAAAGCACTTTGACGTCATTCACTGACGTCACTTTTTCCACATTCTAATGAAGGTTTTAGAAGTACAGGTCAATTGCTGAGCAGGATTACATTTGGCATCATTGTCATGTGAGGTTCTCGGGAGGTATATTTTAGGCACATTTTGGTACAGTTACTTGTTTTTCCAGCTCGCATTTTCACCCACATTGTCACTTATTTCTACCCGTGGTCAGCTCGTTCACATTAACACCCATGGATGATAAAAACTTAGGACACAAATGTTCAAATATTGATTTCATAGAAATGTTCACAAAATCACAGTTTACATGAGACAACCATAAAAAAATGGGTAACTGCAACCCCAAACGCATTACAGGTTGTTGAAGCTTCAGGCGACAACTGGAGAGTACAGTGAACACTTCAAAGAGGGGAATTGTTAGAACTCAGGAGGCGAGACAGACAAGGACTGAGCTGCCCACACCTTTCTCATTCCATTTGATCTTTGGCTTTTAAGTCGACTTGGTGGAGGGGGGGGGGGGGGGAGGAGGGGGAGCAGTGAACCTTTCTATCAGCACTGTCGCTAATAGGTGACATCGAGTGCATCACCACTGTTAATCTGAGCCACAAACTCTTTTTAAACAAATACAAAAATAAAATAAAAACCGGGTGCTTGGCTGTTTAAAAAAAAACACTTTTCAGACACTCAGTGTTGAAACGAAGCCGAGACGTCCTCCTCCGTAGGGAGTAACATGAGCACTGTGTTGTACAGCAAACAGCACGTACTGGTTCGGCTTGGTCACACACCACCCGAAACCAGTGCTGAGCTACTCAGGTCACGAAGAAATCTCTGTATTACGACCTCGAGTTGTCACATGCCTACAGTATTTTCTCATTCGCAAGGCCGTTGGCGCTTGGGCGACCTGACGAAATGTCTGCTTACGGCCTCGAGGGGAAACATGACGACTGTCTGGATCAGTGACGTGCGAGTTTCATCTGCTGGCTCACGCCAGCAATACGAGTACTCGCCATCTTTCATCAGAGCACAGTGGGAAAACAGCGACATTGTTTGCTTTTGTTTTTGTTTGTTATCAATGTTTTATCGAGATAAGAGGCCGTAAACACAAAGATGACTCCGTGCTCCTTGACACTCACGTTTTTAGTTCAATGGCAACTTGAAAGCCTCAGCTCTATGGTCGTGAAGCCACTGAGGTGGAAAACTGCCGCTTTTGAAGCTGTAACTCTTTTCGCCAGACAGAAGGATGGTTCATTTGACCATCGCCACCGTTTTCATAACTTTGTCATCACGGAAATACGACTTTTGTTTAACCTACGGTCAATTGCTGAACAGACTGTGACTCGAAAAATCTTCAGTCGATGTCGTGTAGCTGGTCCTCGGTGAGCAACCAGATAACACCGTCTGCTCAGTACGCGAAACACTTCTACAACCACAGAGTTATAACAACATGTACGCCGGCCCGAGTCACCACAATCGTCTCAGATCCTATATTGTGGCCCATGTGACTGATACTGAGTCAGCGCATTCGGTGGTGAGTTTTCCACACGCTAGTGTATGCCTGTCGGACTGGAATATGAACGCGTTTAGAAATGGAATATGCTCCAAAGCTTTTGCAGCAACACTTCCACAGTCCGGACCGTCATACCGCCCACAGCTAGTATGTACCATGCCAAGTCATGTGACTCTCTGGGGCGCACACAAATTTGGTATTCACGTTGTTTGTTGTTGTTGTTGTTGTTTTTGCCATTCTTTTATTTCAGTGTAAGCCTGGACACGGAGACTTTAGCACAATCCTTACTATGTAGGTTATGCCCAGCAGTCGTCAATATTCCTCTTCTCTGACACGCCGGAACGTGAACAGATCTATCCAAAGGTGCACTTATAGGTACAGTTTGTTGTTTTCTGGGTTTTTCCCCTTGTAAAACTGGCCGAATGGTAGAGCGTTGGACTTCTAATGCTCGGGTCGTGAGTTCGTATCCCGACTGGGGCCAAAGATTAAATTTGTGCTGGCTTTTTCATCGTTGCCCCGTCTTTGATATCAACCGTATGAAAAGGACGTTAAACACACACACACACACACACACACACACACACACACACACACACACACACACACCCCTTGCATAACAACCCTTAAAGAACCGTTACTTTGTACCGGTTTCTGGCATACTTATATAGCAGCCCAAAGCGAAAGTGGGTGGGCGATGGGATGAGGACGGTGAGTGGTTGGAATTAAAAGGAAAAGGAAATCAGTCTTGCACCCCCCAAGGACGCATCACACAAGCCGCGGTAGGCTGGGCTGAGAGGCGCTATAAGTGGGTCTAGCGGGAGACAGCTGTGAATGGTTCCAGCCGGCAGGAAATGACACAGAAAGGCCATGACGTACTTGGAAGACTCCGACCACCGTATGTATCGTTCTAGGAGACAGTGTGATAAATCCAGAATTCACGACAGTGGAAAGTAACATCCCCAAAGTCTAGGGGATCCGGACTAGCCAAACGGTACAGCGTTGGACTTTCAATGCTCGGGTCGTGAGTTCGAATATCGACCGGGTGTCAAATATTGGTGCTGGCTCTATCCTCGTTGCCCAGTCTTTGGTATCACAGGTATATGTTGGAAAAGGACGTAAAATCCCCAAACACCGACCCACCCACCCCAATGATCTACAACAGGATGTGACCTCCTACTAGCAGGGCTAAGAATGGTCAGGCCTAAAAAGGGAGGACATCTGCGCGGTGGCAAGTTCATGACGCGCGGCGGCAAGTTCGGAACGTGAAATGCTATAAAACGGCGGGACTTAAACACAAACTGAACAATCAGAGCAACAAAAGTCTATCTACATGCTTAAACAGCATCAAGATAGCCCACTGTGTGTCTGACATGTTAACCAACACTTTCAAAAGATACAAAACACAACACTCTGTACTTACATGTATTGTAAACATTACAGACCGAAAGCGACAGCTCAGAGTCAACACTTTCAACTGCATCAAGATGGCACACAGTGAGCCTAAACCCTCAATTTCAACCTTTTCAGATCATTCAGCTGATAGAAATATTACCCTTTGTATTTACATTATATGGCTGGCAGCTCTAAACCACAAGTCCATTCATGCTTGGTTGAAAATAGACATCTGTTGTCCTGAATGACCATATGACAACAAGCTGCATTTAAGAAAATTTATCAACAATGTTCTTGAAACAGGAAAACAGATTGGGATAAGCAGGCTTGTCTGGATTGCACAAACATATCACTGGCAATCCAAGTCTACTGTGGCTGAACTTGACGACTGAAGTGGTGGTGGCAACGCACAGTTGCAGCTTGCACTGACTGGAGCCACTCTGTCAAAATGATTGCCATGTGTATGGCACAATGTCAGATACCGAGGATGGAAAGCCTCTTCAGACTCGTCCTCGCAAGCGTGTGTTTGGACGTACCCACGTGTTTCTCCAGGGCGATGCGACCTTTCGCGCCGTAGCTGATTTCGCAGCAACATAGCGAGCAAAATGCCGATCCTGGCGCATCAGTCTTTCGGATATAGCTGCCCAATTTCTCGTCCTCTACTTTATACTCGATCCAGTCCCATTTCCAAGGGTTTCGAGAACCGGAATCATTCACTTTCTCGCCAGGTTGAACAACGTTTCGATACGCCGCCATTGTCACTACCACCGGAAGTGAAAAGAACTAGGGTAGACATGCGCACACGCAACTTCTCGTTGAATCGAGGTCACGGCCAACTCCGACTGGTCGTCTGCAATCGTACGGGCAAATTCGAGAGTGGGTTGTTTGGGGTTTTTTTGTGCTTTTTTTCCGGCGGAAACGACCAACTTTTCGGCGGATCAAGGTTTGAAAAAGGCGGGAAAGGCGGACAATTCTTAGCTTTGTGACCTAGAGACTACACGATATTTATGCGCTCTCAGTTGGTTGGGCCATGTCTCAGTGGTCTACATGCCTTACTGACGTCACATTCCCGCACGTTATTAATTTTATGGGGGGGCATTGGTATACACACAGGGGAACCAGCCTTTTGGGGATGGCGAGACGAGTTAAGGTCAAGGTCAAGTTCAAAATATTTTTCTTGCAGTGTGTCATATAGTGACAAATTTGTCTTCGGTCAGGGGGCATAAAAACTCAAAAGTAAACAAACTACAATGAATAGAATTGATTGTAGGTTATATGATGTATTTCATGTGTGCGGGTGATCGGATGCCACACTGGTACTTGGTTCAAGTGTGTGTGGTTGTGGTGTACGCTGAAAGTCTCTACCGTGCTTTGTGCGTTCAAATGGCTCCTTAATGCGACAGACTGTTCATCAATATTGCACAAAATGAAGCACTCTAATTCCAAACCACTGAAACTGGCAGCAAGACCTCCCAAGAGAGATTCCACCTTGTCCTTGCATGATTCGCACTTCCTGTATGTTTTTCTCTTCTTTTTTCCTTTTTTTTTTTTTTCTTTTTTTTTTTTCACGGCAGAGTTTTATAGCAGAGTTGTTACTGGGTTCTTTGATCGCTGGACCGAACTGTTGTAACTTTTTCTGTTTTATTTTAGGGACAAAAAACTCGTGCGTGAAGGACGAGGTAATTTAACCCGGGTTCCGATGTTCACTTTTCAAAAACTTAGCGCGCGATGAAATTCCTTTAAGAAAACGTTTGCTGTTGTTTTTTACATTTAAAAAACAAAGAGTTGTGCATGCATAAACTGTCTTTTCAGGCAGTTTACTTTATTAGAGTCAGCGCCTCTCCATGTGTCCTGTGTAATGCCGGTGTAACTGAATGGGGAATGTTCCGGAAACTAGGTCGTGTGAAACGGCTGTACCCAGATCTTCAACTTGCACCTACCGCAACCCTCTTTCTCGACCTAGTTTTTCACCCAAGCTTCCTCCTTTGTTCAAGCTGCCTTTGGTCACGCATAACAGTGTGCCACATGGAGTTCCATTAGAAGCTTCTTTTACCTCAGCAGGTGGGGGCTGTTTGTCTCAATGGACTTCGTATCACCGCAAAGCTAAAAGGAAATGTTACCGTCCGTGTCAGCCAAAGGTGCCGATGTACTGTGTTTTTCGAGAAAAAAAAAATAACTGCTGAGATTGTGAAACAGAGTACAGCATCGGTTTTGTGGATACAAATTGGGAGGACATTTAAAATGAAACGTCACTCAAAGGAGAGAGAAAGCGGAAATGGGGAAGCGACAGTTATCTGAAATTCTTCAGCAAGGATCAATTTCTGGAGCTTCCCTGTGAAAAACTCATACGGGAAAAATATGATGTCCTTAGGGGATTGAGTTTACTTCAGATTTTGGACGTCAAATTATAGGACAGGCGACAGTTTCTTGCATCTTTTCATCATTATTGATTGATTTATTAATATCTGAAACATGTGATGATTGAAACAAAAACATGTATATTTTTGCTGACTAAAACAAAACAAAAAGAACGGTTTCGCAAAAGAAATGTAACGAGATAAAGATTTCGACGTTTTTGGTGGTGGTGGTTGTTGTTGTTGTTGTTTACTTCTAATAGTCTAGGATTGTGTTGTTGTTTCTCTCCAGCATTAGAAATTATTGCTTCAATATTGTCCAGTTACCAATGTCTAATGCAGGCCATTAGTTCGGATATCTTGTGTTGTTTCTACTGCTGTTACTATTGCTGTTTCCGTGGCTGTTGTTGTTGTTGTTGTTGTCGCTGAGGAGGTTATAGGGGAGGGTTCTTGTCTGTTCCATCGTTTGTATGTTTATTTCTTCTTTCGTTTTTGCTGATAAAGCCATTCATAATTGCGTTGCTGACTATGAAGATCTCAGGTAGCGTTTAACACTCTCACGGTTTTCAAATAAAGCTGGGTCAGGTGGCTCACAAGTTGAACTGGGCCCATATGCAATAGTCGAGGTTAGGGCTTTTAGCCCCGGGTTAGAGTCTAACCTCGAACTAAACTAGCTCTAGGGTGAAATTTTCTGTTGTTTTTTTGTTTTAAATCAGAAGCGGGCCCATTCCAGGAAGGTGCTTAAGCCGTCATAGAAGGAGTTTTTCTTCCTTTCTTGGCTTCCTTTTTTATATTTAATTTTGGTTTTGGGTTTTTGTTGTTTTGTTTTGGGTTTTTTGGTCATAGTCTGGGTTAGGCCCGTAACCGTGAGTTAAATTAACCTCGACTTTTACATACGGGCCCTGGTAGCTAACGTTTTCCGTTGCTTGGGCGGGTGGCTATAGGTGTCATTGTATATATTTCTTTTCTCTTTTTTCTTCTTATTTTTTTCTTTGTCATCTTCAGGCACTATTGTTGGTCGCTGTACGTACGAGTCACAAGGGAACTGTAAATGAGTGAGGAAAGTAGTGGTGCAGAGATCATGATCGT
Source organism: Batillaria attramentaria (assembly GCA_018292915.2). Taxonomy (NCBI): domain Eukaryota; kingdom Metazoa; phylum Mollusca; class Gastropoda; family Batillariidae; genus Batillaria; species Batillaria attramentaria. Next base: position 1,320,603 of record JACVVK020000070.1, read on the forward strand.
GCTGTGACCTGGCTGCCGTGCTGACGGAGCTTAAGGAAGTAGTGTAGTCATGTGATCTATCACGTTATCAACCGCTGGGGAGATACTGGAATTTAAAGGCCCTCTATAGAGCAGACCCACACCCCATCAATCACACTTCTGTCCACCATCAGCAGCTCTCTCTCTCTCTCTCTCTCCACGACACGCTTATCTGACCATCTACATAGAAATGTGTTACATGCATTTTTGAAATATTAGAGACGACTTTAAAGTTCTTACTTGGCATACAGCCACTATCATCAGCACATGCCACGTATGTTTTGATTTGTTTATCGTGTGTATTTTCTCTCCTTTATTTACCTTAGATTGTTTATACTTTTTTACTTTTTTTTTTTATTTATCTTTTTTTTGTGGACAATTATACATATATATATAAACAAAAGCGTACGAGAATACATTTACATACATGCATACAAAGACATAAAATCCATAAACAAAACAACATACATGTACCGAATAAGCCAATGGCAACTAAATCAACCAAAAGAGAAAAACAGAAAAACGAACAAACAAAAGAAGAAAAACAAAAAAAAAACAAAAAAACAAAAAAAACAAAAAAAAACCTAACTAACCAACAAACTAACAACAGGAAGTGCTACAGGGAAGAAACAGGACAAAAGGAAAAAAAACCAATAAAACACAAAGGATAAACACACACAGAACAAGAAAAGACAATAACAAAAAAAAAAAACGGCTACAGGCCCCCTCCCCCCCCTTTTTTTACTTTTTTATTGTTTGTTTGTTTGTTTGTTTGTTTGTTTGTTTGTTTGTTTGTTTGTTTGTTTGTTTTGATGTTGTGTCTTTTTTCAGTACCCTTTAATGTAGAATAGCAGGACAGCATGTAAGACACGCAGCAATGCCTAATTGCTCTATCTTTAAAAAAAAAAACGTTTCATCATCATCTCTCTCTGGGGAGCCGGGTTAGCCGAGCGTTGGACTTTTGGGTCGTGAGTTCGAATCCCGGTTAGGAGCCAAATATTTATGCTGGCTTTTTCGTCCTTGGCCCGTCTTTGGTATCACCCGTATGTGCTGGAAAAGGGCGTTGGACCCGTCTACTCCTTTACCTTACTGAACAGTGAACAAGAGATGTGCCATCGCATGATGTGAAGGATCAGCTCAGCCGTTTAAAGTTGAAATAGTATTTGTGTGTGTGTGGGGGGGGGGGGGGGGGGGGGGGGGCTGAGCAAGGCCAAAGCAGCGGATGAGGAATTCGGATTGCCCGAAGAGACACCCCACCCCCCCCCCCCCAACCACCCCTTTCGACGATCGGCCCGAATGAACAGTGGTAGAGCTGCAGAAATCCGATGCTCTCCAAGCGGGACCCGAACACGCGACCTTTCTCACCAGAGGCAGTAAATGTCACGGTTACCACTACCCCACCAGCTGCCTCCGGAAGAGGTCTTTCAACAAACTAGTAACTTCTGACAAACTCGGTTCAAACCACTCACATCGGAGCTGCTGACTGTTTTCACAAAGTTCACGTGCCAGCATGTGTACATTTCCACAGAGAGTAAACCTATCCACAGTAAACCTATCCACAGTAAACCTCTCCACAGTAAACCTATCCACAGTAAACCTATCCACAGTAAACCTATCCAGACAAATGGAACTAGATGACAGTGTACTTGCTAGCAACTTCCAACCTCTCTTTCCGTGCCGTACAATCTGCCCCCACAACCCGGCCACCCCACCCCCACACCTACCCCCACCCCCGCCATCCTCCACAAACCTCCTTCCCCCATCTTGTTATCCCGGAGTTTGTGTGTGTGTACACGCACATTGTTTTCCCAAGAATGTCGCATGTCACAAAACACGCCAACACCTGCTCCCTATCACCTCCAGGTTTTTCGACGATGGCCAACACATCTTGGGCCTAGTTGTCCTGTGTTATTGCGGGTGTTTGTTTTCCCCCGTCGTATCAAATTCTCCTCCATCGATGCTTATGGAAAACGACAGAAATAATCACGTTTATCTCATGTGTCTGGCCATCACAAAGTAAGGCCATTGGCTTGTTTTTGAAGTCTCCATTCCATTTTAGCTGCTAAAAACATCAGCAGCAGCTGTAGGCAGAAGATGAGACGGCTCGAACTTCCACATATGACAACGTTCTTTGTTGATTTACATCTCTCTCTCTCTCTCTCTCTCTCTCTCTCTCTCTCTCTCTCTCTCTCTCTCTCTCTCCCCCCCCCCCCCCCTTTATGATTACAATATATACATATATGTGTATTGCCATAACTGGCATGCTTATCATGCTTACAACGTTACTTACCATCACTGTACAGTTTTATTTCCTATGGATTTTTCTGCTCTTTTCTGTTTGTTCCCGATGCTGTGCATGCGACTGTGTGTGCCGCGAATTAGTCTTTGTGGCTTGCGCGGCTTTAAAAATTCACTCACTCGCGACTCTGTGTGTGTGTGTGTGTGTGTGTGTGTGTGTGTGTGTGTGTGTGTGTGTGTTTTGTGCCTTCACGTCTTTCCTTTTTTGTGATTTGATACTGTGATGTATTTGTCATATCTTTGTCTTTGTACTTTGTGTGTTAGCCGCGAATTAGTCTTTGTTACTTGCGCGGCGTTAAGCCCTAACTAACTTGTACTTTGTGTGTATACTTTGTCATAATTATTCAGATAAAAAAAATCAATACAAAAATTGCCCTACAATTATTATTATTTTTTCAGATCTTAGAATCAGGTATTTTCATCTAAAATTGCTTTTTTTTTTCCCCCGAAAACTTTTCTAATTCCGACTTTAGCAAATTTGCTTGATAAACTTCATTTCCTTTGGAGACATGTTTGCCTTCACTTTACTTGTGCAAGTTTTCCCAGTTCTTGTGCAAGTTTTCCCAGTTCTTGTGCAAGTTTTCCCAGTTCTTGTGCAAGTTTTCCCAGTTCTTGTGCAATGCAGCTTTCAAAACAAGAGTTGGTTTGTCACCGATATGGACTACACATAGTTTGAATAAAGTGGGCATACTATGTAAACATGTTGGATTGAATATAATTGTATGTGCTGCTACTCTGCCCATGTGCATAGGTATAATCATTTTTTTTTTAAGAGAGAGAAACGTTTTTAATAGCAATGCCTGTCCATCTGCCCTTGCCACAAGTATGTATACTATACGGTAAATTTATGAAATTCTGATATATATGTCACATATGGATACATGTATGTACTTTGTAACCAAAGGGGGAGCCGGGGTGGCCGAATGGTAGAGCGATGGACTTCTAATGCTCGGGTCGTGAGTTCGTATCCCGGCTGGGGCCAAATATTTGTGCTGGCTTTTTCATCGTTGCCCCGTCTTTGATATCACCCGTATGTGGTGGAAAAGGACGTTAAACCCCGAAACACCCACCCATCCACCCACCTTTGTAACCAAAGCAAAAACAAGTAAAAATAAAACTAAAAGTTGGTTTGTCCATTTTTTTTAAAAGTTATTTTGTTCTGATGTTGGTCACTACGCCCGAGGCGATGATTGCACGAGGATTAATATAGGTGGTTTCCAGTCTCCCCCAATCCATCGCCCGTCTCTGGTTGATCCTAAGAAGCATGATTGTTTTCTTTGTCAATTGCGGTCACCAAAAAGTTATGCAAGAGGATTTAGAGTATTAAGTGCCATGGCTCGATCAGCTGCCGGCTCAGACTGTATTGAAAGAGCTCAGACGACATCATGTGAGACTAAACCTCAGGAAGTAGGCTGCTTTCACTGGAAAAGACAAAGTGAGTGGTGCAGCGCCAACAAACAAGCTGTGTCGACCACACGCACCATGGCATGTTTAGGCGTCGTTATATCCGACCTGTCATCTAAGCATGCGCTCTGCTTTTATTACGAAATCGCATTCCCCATCTTTCATCCTTTCCCAACCTGTCATGGGATGTACCTGCACGTTGTACCCATCACTCTTCCGATTGCTGAATGTGATACAAGAGAACCGCGAAGGGAATGAAAACGTGTACCTACTGGCTAAAGTCAATGGCTGTAGCCGGCCGGCTACACTGAACTGATGCAGCTTTCTCGTCACGTGCCAGAGGGAATTCATAAACATGTCCCCCCATCTCTTGTTGTTTTTATTGATGGCGTTTCTGGGCTGAGCACTCCCAGGGTTATCCCCTTCGACGACAGGGTTGTGTGTGTAACCGTTTTCAGGTACCTCGCCACATGGGCGGTCACACTCAGTGGTTGCATCCCTTTTTGGTGATGCTCTTACGCAGAGCAAACTAAAATTAGTCTTCAGTCGAACTAAAGCCGTTTCCCTTGTGGGCCATGATGAAGGTAACTTAAAATACAGCTCTGACGACAGTGAGACGTCAGTACATCCTGCAGACAAATTGAATGGACTGGTGAGTACTATTCCTGATGGCAGCGTCCATTATCCGCATGCTGACTGACAGCATAATTGTGTTTGTCTAACCCATGGCCCGGAATGCGGCCCTGTCACGCAGTCCCAAACAGCATGAACCTCCATAGCAGCATCAAGCCGCCACACTCTCATCAAATTATCAACCTCATTATCAGGCATAACAAAAAAATTCCAAAACTTTACAGGTAGAGAGTTGGACTTTCAATGCTCGCGTCGTGAGTTCGAATCCCGGCTGGGGCCAAATATATGTGTCCAATGTTAAATGTAACCAAAAGTTTTGGTTTGGGACTGAACTGAACGGCACGTTTTTCCTCTTTGTTTTGTGTGTGTGTGGGGGGGGGGGGGGTACTTTATTGCCCCTTTCGGGAAATTCGGGCTGCTTCCCCCGGGGGAAGCGCGTCGCCGCAGTGCAACGCCACCCAATACCCATCCTGCTTTTTCAATAATTATTTTGTTGGGGCAGGCAAGCCGGATAAGCCGGACAGAAACCCCCGATGAGCGGCCCGATGGCCGGGAAAACCGGTGTCACATAATGTTTATCACAAGCTCCACCTGAACTTGAACCCACGCTTAATCGCCGTGACAGCGGTGACGGCCGTTCAGTAGCGCAGCGGCTGTCCGACGCGCTACCTATTAGACCACCGCTCACTTCAGTGTACTGTTGCCATGGAAAACTGAAAATCCATGACGTGTGAAAAAGTCTCCCAAAAAATGAGGTCACGGTTTATTATCGCGCGCAGTATCTGATCCGATCACGTCTGGCAAGCCAGTCGACACTCAGACACATAGACAATAAACAACTTTCCACCGTCTCAATCGGCGTAGGCAGCGCAAACGATCTCAGTTGAGAAAGGGCTTTGGTGAACTATACTTGCCATTTGGCCTCAGCGGTCGGTTTTACGACAAATCAGTGTCTCAGTACTGTTGGTTCTTGCACGTCAAAATTCGTCGTTTATTATTCATTTATTAATTTCCACCGCTGTCATTGGGTCGCCATGGCCGCAGGCTGCCTCATACTAGTGAGAAGCGGTGGTGGTGGCGTTTTGGGCCGCTGTCACAACACTGGCTTGGCATGTCACGGCACTAAGGGGCTTTTTTGTCACTAACAAGCTGACAGTTGGCTCACTGCTGTTATTACAGCATACGATTTATATAAAAGTCAGATTTATCTCGTTTATTTTGCTTCCATTACAAGTACAAAAAGAAAATGGTTCGCTCCTCATTGTAATATTCAAAGATAATAGCATACTATAATCTAATGCAATATAATCAAAGATTTTCAACGTGCACACACCGTTTACTCTCCAGTCATACTTAGAAACAGAAAATAGAAAGAAAAACAAATAGAAATGAAGTGATGGTTACTGCAAAATGAATAGGCCCAAGAAACGGTAGCACCTCACCTGTAGAAAATTCTCGGACCCACTTTAGAATTTTTAAAATCAGGACAGTTAAAAAGATTGGTTAAGAAGCGGAAACCTTTATCCAAGAACTGTTCATGCCTTTTAAGAGAGAGAGAGAGAGTGTGTGTGTGTCCCTTAAAAGGGTCCGCGGAGGGATCAAATTTTGGAGGGAACATCTCAATTCCTGTAACTGTAAAAGACGGAAGTAGTTTCACGGTTATGGTTCTTCTTCTTCTTTTCTAATCAAGGATGCGCTGTCTCCAACCAAGATCTTCTAAAGAGTTTCTTCGGCAGCTACGACATTTTATTATTATACTAAGGCACAGAATGAGAGAGAGAGATGTCCCTTAAAAGGGTCCGCGGAGGGATCAAATTTTGGTGGGAACATCTCAATTCATGTAACTGAAAAAGACGGCAGTGGTTTCACGTGATGGTTCTTCTTCTTCTTTTCTAATCAAGGATGCGCTGTCTCCAACCAAGATCCTCTAAAGAGTTTCTTCAGCAGCTACGACATTTTATTATTATACTAAGGAACGGGATGAGAGAGAGAGAGAGAGAGAAGTTTCTAAACACTGGGGTGCTCGGCTGCAAACGCTCGCTTCTCTAGGTCCAGGCACTCTGCTTCTTTTCTTTATTTTTCTTCTTCTTCTGTTTGTCCTTGTGTGCCTTAAATGCATCCTTCTTGATTCAGACTATTATCCCCGCTGGCCTGACGACCGATCTGAACTAATTTACTAACGAGTCCATTCGGCTTGACTTGGGTGTCATGGGGCACCGCGGAGCCAGGATCGTCAATGGGGGAGGGGGGGGAGGGGGATTGACAGGGTAGACAAAAACGTTTCTGTAGGTGGTTTATATCTCAGTTTATGGAGGAGTGCAATAAAACTCGAGGCCGTCCTAGACTGACTTACGTTTGCGTTGGTTTGTGGGTGGATACTACCAGCCCGACAAAATGGCTCACCAAGCGAGTGTACTGTATTACAAAGTTTGTGGGTGGATGGTGGATACTACAGTGTATCAGTCCGACAAAATGGCTCACCAAGCGAGTGTACTGTATTACAAAGTTTGTGGGTGGATACTATCAGTCCGACAAAATGGCTCACCAAGCGAGTGTTCAGTATTACAAAGTTTGTGGGTGGATACTACCAGTCCGACAAAATGGCTCACCAAGCGAGTGTACTGTATTACAAAGTTTGTGGGTGGATACTACCAGTCCGACAAAATGGCTCACCAAGCGAGTGTACTGTATTACAAAGTTTGTGGGTGGATACTACCAGTCCGACAAAATGGCTCACCAAGCGAGTGTACTGTATTACAAAGTTTGTGGGTGGATACTACCAGTCCGACAAAATGGCTCACCCAGCGAGTGTTCAGTGCGATGGATGAAAGGCTAGTCACTATGTATGAATGTCACCATGTAGAAAGTTAAGTAAAAGCGCACTGCAACACATATAGAGGAGAGTAAGGCTGTGCAGATGGGCAAAAGGTAAGTTGTTTGAAAAACTGCATCTACTTTAGCCTGAAAAGAAAAAACAGCCTAAGCGTCACGGATTTACTAAACGTTTAGGCCCTTCCAGGCCTTTTTCCACATGACCCTAGTTGTATGTCTGCTGAAACAGATTTTTAAAAAAAAAAAAAAAAAAAAAAACTATGACACCAAACCAGCGTAACAAAATAAACAACATCCTATTGGAAGAACAGATAATATGAAGAGGGTCGTGTTTTCCAAGTGCCGCCCGGACTGCTAGACGGTAACAAATGTTGGACCAGCAACAAAAATCCTACTGAATTGACATAGCCTAGTGATCAATGCTCTAGACGCATGTTTCTTGCTGGTCCAGACGACGGCATGCCACATGATCTATCATTCTCAGAGAACGGTTTTTCCTTCCACCCTCCATCCTACCCCCCCTCCCCCATCCCACCACCACCACCGCGCCACCATCCCCACCATCCCCAAAATCTAACACCTCTTCTGTGTAATCAGGTTCGTGTCGGAGACAGGGAGCCGGTGTAACGCGACAAACTGCTCCCTCTGAAGGCTCCTTCCACGGTGTACCACTTACAATGTTTGAAACTGTCTCTTGAGGATTTTGTTCGTGAAATTCTGTCACAGTGCCCTGTGAAGAGTTGTCCTCTTGACCCTCTCCCAGCCAAGCTGGTTAAAGAATGTATCGATGAGGTTGTCCCTGCAGTCACTAAAATTGTGAACATGTCACTCACATCTGGCTGTGTTTCGGACCATTTCAAGCAAGCCCTTGTTACACCACTACTGAAAAAACCAGGTCTTGACAAGGATTGCCTTAAGAACTATCGCCCAATTTCAAACTTACCTTTCGTAGCTAAGGTTCTCGAAAAAGTAGTTCTTCATCAACTGCAAAAGCATTTGGCGGACAACGGTTTGCTTGACATGTTCCAGTCTGCCTACCGGAAAAATCACTCCACTGAAACTGCTCTCCTCCATGTTGCAAATAATTTGCTTGTGTCTTCTGATCATAAGAACGTTTCTGTACTGGTCCTTCTGGATCTATCGGCAGCGTTCGATACTATTGATCATAACATTTTGTTAAACCGATTGCATTGTTGTTTCGGCATCAGTGGCACAGTGTTAAATTGGTTCTCCTCATATTTGTCTGACCGCACTCAACGTGTGATTATCGGTGAGGTTGAATCCAAAGCCCTTCCACTGAGCTTCGGTGTACCCCAGGGTTCTGTCCTGGGCCCGGTGCTTTTTTCTTTGTACACGCAGCCTCTGTCTGTTGTTTTGAATCAGCATGATTGCTGTTTTCATAAATACGCCGATGACACGCAGCTACTTAAAGATTCAAAACCATCTGTCTTTCCATTTTTGCTAAAAGACTTAGAACTATGCGTATCATCCGTCAAGCAGTGGATGTTGAACAATAAGCTCAGGTTAAATGACGGCAAGACCGAGGTCTTGTGTGTTGGCTCTCGTCACTGTCTTTCGCAGATCACCGCTAACTGACAGTCGGTGACACTGACGTCACCTTCAAAAACTGAGTACGCAACTTGGGTGTCTACTTTGATTCCACACTCTCCATGCATGATAATATCACCAGCATCTGTAAAGCAGCCAACTTCCAGCTGCGCAAAATTAGCTCTGTGAGAGGTCTCCTGACCCAGTCTGCCACCACTCAGCTTGTTACATCGCTCATTCTGAGTCGAATAAATTATTGTAATTCTTTACTGGCTGCCTTGCCTGCCGAAGAGTTGACCCGACTTCAGAGAATTTTGAATAATGCTGCAAGGGTCATCTTTCAGAGGTCAACGAAAGATCATGTCTCATCACTCCTGTCTCAGCTACACTGGCTTCCCATCAAGGCCAGGATTGAGTACAAACTTGCTACACTAGCTTTTCGTCTTTTTGATGGCACACTGCCTGCCTACCTGTCCTCATTACTAACTGTCTATCAACCATCCAGGTCCCTTCGCTCTAGCTCTGAACGCCTCCTTGTTGTACCTAAGACCTACACTAAATCCTTTGGACAACGTTCATTTCAGTATCAAGCCCCTGTAATTTGGAATTCTCTTCCCCAGTGCATTCGAAATGCTTCTGACTTACTTGATTTTAAAGCCAAACTCAAAACCTTCTTGTTCAGACTATCCTATAACTAGTTTCTCAACAGTTCTTGACCCATCCTGAGCCCTGTTGCTGGTGGAATGGCAGGGTGTGTGTGTGTGTGTGTGTGTGTGTGTGTGATGACAGTATGAGTTATCGATTTTATTAGTTTTAGTCAGAAATTGTAAAGCGCGTTGAGCTCACTTCCTGGGGATACTGCGCTATATAAGAATGTTATATTATTATTATTATTATTATTAAACTAACTCCCACTCCGGAGTAAAAAATCACGTCAAGAAATTCTCACTCCCTTTAATTTTAACTCTTAACAGCCCGAGGGCGACCACCCCTTGCCCGCTATATTATAAGAACAAGCCACTGCACACTAGTAGGAGCCACTTCAAGCCACTATTGCGCAAGGCGTGGGCCGCTGCAGATTATACTATTATAGGCTGGGTTTCGGGGTTAGGACCGTAGGTGTAGTTTGAAGGAGGTGACAGAGAAGAAAGTTGTAGCCCAAGGCCGAAGGCCTACAACTTCCTTCTCTGTCACCTCCCGAAAACTACACCTACGGTGCTACCCCCGAAAACCAGCCTATAATAGTTTTGTTTTCATTGCCATCTCTGAAAACTGAAGTTTAAAACCAATACATTTCGGAAACAATTAATAGCTTCTCTATCCAAGCTTTATTTACAGAAGTAAATCTATGAGGCGCCATCTGCACGAAGCAGACCTGAGGCCGGAGCTAGTTGTTGAACAGTACACGTATCGCCGCATTGTTTGTGCGTTTGGCACGTACGAAACTGCTCTAAAGGTGTCATCTCAGTTTTTTAAACCTACCTTAATGATTAACCTTAGTTCTTAAAGGCGAGTTTTTGCGTAAAGGTGAGTTGTAAAGCCAAGCTTCAGCTTTGGTGCACAGCTACAAAACGATTTGGTGCAAACGTCGCTCCATGTGAAATCGGGGAATGGCCGCTTCCCGCTTGAAATTTTCCCTTGGCTTCTTTGGTACAGGTGTGTACGTGAAATGTTTGTTTCGTTGTCTGGGCAGTTTGTCGTGTTCATCTGCGAAACGTTTGCGCCATTTCTATGCGTTCTCTTATCATTTGCTTGCTCCAGAGTTCTACCAGGATCGCTATGCTGACAGAAATGATCTCAGTAGCAGACGACTTCCCGTTTGGCAAATCTTTTGTTAGATTTGCGAGGTCTGTGTCGACAAATCGGCAAAAAATCGGTCTGCGTAGGCGAATGTTGATATTTAGTGATAGTCATAAATGATTTCAAATCAGTTACGTACCGTTTGCACGTAATCTTCGGCTGTGCTATATCCGAAACGATTCCACGCAGCAAGGAAACAGTAGACGAAAGTCAAGCGCTTATTGGATGGTTTACCGCAATGTCAAGGGCAGTGGGATTTTTTAAGCCTGGTAGGCTTTAGATAGGGACTCGGGCATTGTTTACGTGGGTATCACCTTTTGTTTACCAAAAGATCAACGACCTTTCCCTTGGAGTTACATCAACCCCAATCTGCCAATCGCTGTAGGAGAACGACAATGAAATGAAAACAATGCGTAATAGCGGCTTCAAGTGGCTTCTAATGATGTGAAGATTTCAAGTGAAAATGCAATTTTTAAGAGTTATGGAAAAAATACTCCCCGTGTATACGACAGACATACTCTAACGACAGATTCACTCCCCCTGAGAGAAAACTCGTAAGCGCGGTCAGAGTACGTATATGTTAAAGGGAGCAACAATTTCTGTACGAGATTTTCACTCCGGATTAAGTCCGTGGTGGGAGTAAGTTTTTGTCGTGTTTTCCGGGATAGCCCAGCTGAGACAGCTTTTGAGTTTGACTGTAAATACCGGGTCAGTTGCAAAATACCGCTTGCGCTAGATTTCCTCTCTGCCCCGACTTTGATGTAAAAAAGAAGAATGAAAAAAAAATACCATTCAGTCAGTCAGCCAACCCTGCCGGAGGCTAAAGTAATCTCTGCTTCAGCAGAATCATTCGGCTGCACCGATTGTGTTTCGATCATAAAAGCGAGGTCCTCATTTTTCACTGAGCCAGATAGGAAATTGGTGATGTGCATCAAGGGAATGCACTGGGGCGGCAACAGGGTTTCCCGCCAGCATGCACCCAATTTCCTGCACTTGTCCCCAGTTTGTCTGCAGAATTGTCGGAACTGATGGGATCTTTCGAAGTTTGATCATGCAACGGACGTCAAATGAAATGCAAGGTAATCTGTGACTAGCACTTGATGCCCGGAAATTAACTGCATTGAGGAGCAAATGCGCAAAAGCAATAGTTACACGCACAGGACTGAAGTGCTTTTGCTTGGTTTGAGGTTTTGGACATACTGCTCGTGTAATTCGCCGGAAATCTACAGTCGGGAACTAAGCGTGCTTTTTTTCCCCCGTCTCTGTAATTATAGCATTTATAGCAACACTTCATTACACGAAGGATTCGAATTTCAGTGTCGTCTGCCTATGATACGTGTTTTGCTGTGTGACGTATAAGATTTAGGTCGATACAGAAAAGAGTTTTGAAAGGTTTTGGTCAGGGGTTCCTTAAGTGCACCGACACAATAATATTTTATCAAGAATTGGCCAAAAGTAAGGGTTCGGCGATAAACGAAAGTGGGGACAGTGAAGTAGGCAGATGAAGTTGCAAAGGATGGAAGAAAGCGACTGGACAGAAAGCTGAATAACTGTATTTCTATGGCGATTAAAAAAATACAAAGATGCATAAAATCAAGAACTTCAAAGGGAACAGAAAAATATCAGGATTGCTCAAAACACACACACACACACACACACACACACACACATGCCTGCTACGAATATTAGTAGGCAACATTAACGGTCTTGCCATTAAAATGAAAAGCGTGGAGTGTCCACCTACCTGAGAGACAAACCTGGCAGACGACACAAGGCAGATGAGCGGCATGACAAGAGAAAACTGTTCTTCATTCGCAAACAGGTTTGGGGAGACTGACCGGCCACCCTCTGCTCCTTTCGGTCTTGCAGTCAGATCTAGCTGCATGTACAAATTTCTGGCAGCGGCGGCACGCTTGCCCACAAGACGTCACAACACCGCCAATACCTTGAAAGTTGCCACTTTCGGCGAGCCACTGACTGTGCGAGAGCATGATCAGCCTGTGTATTGCACGTGAGACTCGGCGCGTTGGGTCGCACAGCGAGCGGGCCAGCTAGCTGCCTCGTGGGAGACCTTTCAACATATAGCCTGTCACAGATTTGCAAGCCAAGCCAGAAAAATCTGTTCGAGGATTGCAGTCACCGATACGCCAAGAACCTGACCAATTCTGGTCTGGTTGGGTATCAGGCGAAATAGGACCTGTTTTTGGTTTTGCCATTTATATCAAAACAACCTGAAAAAAGCAACAAAAAGCGGGAGAAGGATGGGGGTAGATCAACATTAAAAGAGCTTTCTTGATTTTGATGCACGTGTAAAAAATGCGTTTGAACGAAAAGTGTGTTTTTGAAGCTATTTAACACCATTTTCAGAGGGGGTTCGTCAGTCTTTGTGGCCTACGAATTTTCTTTATTCTTTTGCAGTGAAAAGCGTGTTGGCTTAGTCCCATTTCTTTCTTTGTAAGGGGAGCCGGGGTGGCCGAATGGTAGAGCGTTGGACTCTCAATGCTCGGGTCGTGAGTTCGAATCCCGCCGGCTGGGGCCAAATATTTGTGCTGGCCTTTTTTCTCGTTGCCCCGTCTTTGATATCACCCTTATGTGGTGGAAAAGGACGTTAAACTCCCAAACACCCACCCACCCTCTTTCTTTGTATAACTGATCTTCTCTGTACAGAAACATACAGAGATAATGATGGGAAAACAGTCAAACCACTGGTAATCGTTATTTTTGTAAACTTCAAGTGTTCATCTCACAAGAACTTGGTTCTGAAGCGTATAAAGTGCGTCTGCATTCTAAGCTAGAAAATAATCTGGCAGTGGAAGAGAACACTGGCAACTGTAGTTGTGAGAAATGGATGGACTAGGCAGGGACTAATGGACGTAACTAGAGGGGCGTGAAAACTAGACTCTATGTCTTTCCCTCGCATTCCATTACAGCGTCACCAGACAGAAGGGGAGGGAGAAAAGCTGAAGGAAGGAGACATGATTTGGTCTAGCGAGGTCAGTACTCTCAGTGGAGGCGTGTGGATGGCGTAGTCGCTGCTGGTGTCCCCCCCCCCCCCCCGCCCCCGCCCCCCCCCCCCTCCCCCCCCAAAAAAAAACTCCTTGGGTGGCGTAATGAGCATGCTGGCGTGTCTCCGGACCTGACTATTGCGCGCTGCTGCACATTTCCTGCTGCATGTACCACAATCCCGTTCCGTTTCAGTATTCATTTTGAAAGCATTTCTCGCCCAACCTGCGTGTGGCATCCCGCTATAAGCCGGTACATGGCATCGCCATAGACACGCGTATGCTTATGTCGCGTGCGGTATACTCTACTTCCAGCAGTTACACTACACTCATTTCTTTTTTTTTTTTCATTTTTCTGTTTTTCAGTTCAGCAGCAGAAGAATTTGTTTGAACTTATTCGTCTTGCGCCTGTAACGCGCCAAACCAATTTAATTTCACCTACTCCGGGACATCTTTTGCGTATGCAAAAAATGTCGCAATGCGTGTGTGGATGTTGTAGGTTTTTCTGTACCATAGTAAAGGGCAAGACTATACCGATGATATCATTTGCTGTCAGTCCTGCTCCCGGTGAAAGTGTTCCGGAATGATTGTTGCAGGGGAGTGAATCTTGCCTGTTACATCCACAGGCACACGACTCGCTGCCAGCTTCCTTCAGCAGTCACCGTAGACATATGTCATGTGAGTATGAAAGCGATAAGGTCAGATATTCAGTTTCGAGCGCCTGTGAGCACATAGGCACCTGATCGCTTGACGCATCCAGGTATACGGTATCGCGCAAAGCCAGAAGCAATCACGAAGTTTTCAGACAAAAAAAAGCATGGCATTACTCTTTTTTTTCACCCGAACCATGTATTGTAGGCTTGGCAACCGTAACGATGATATATCCAATGAGATTCCTATAGCAGCCGAAGAATCTGGGCCACGGTATAGCGAAAAACGATGGGTTTGTGGGGTTTTTTTTGCGCAGAAGTACAGAGTGACGATATTTCATTATAATACCCCGTCGTGCACCTTGTCCCTATAGCGTTTCTTGCGGTCAGACAAAGGAACTTCAAACTGTCATTTAAAAAAAAAAGTCTATCACGGTTGTAATAATCCTTCCAGTTGATTCGGCTTAGATTTACAAAGATCGCCAGTTTGAGTGTGCTTTTCATAGATTGCCAGTGTGACCATCAGAATCAGATTCCAGTTCTGCTGAAACACTATTAGTTCACTTACGCGTTGTGAACACGAGTCATACTGGCGCATCTGTCCGCAGACTGGTCTTACTTTACCACCTACCCCACACCAAAAAATATATATATAAAAAACCGGGATAGCAGGGATAGAGCCACCTGTAATCTCGAATGGCACCGGCTATTGGCTGTACACTCTGACAGCCGGAGCTAAAAGCGACATGTGAGACAGCAACGGTTCAGAATGTACAATTACAGATGCTGTTTGACAGAGATCCAGTAAAATATTGTTCAAGTTCAACCCTTAAGTTCTGAGCTTAAAGAGAAGTCTTCATGGCAACAAGCCTGGATTTATTGTGTGTTCAGGCATCTTTTATACTTGGATTTTGTTTTGTTTTGTTTTTGCCTCCTCCTCTCTCTCTCTCTCTGCTGTCGAGGATGGCAATTTCCGGGCCCCAGGTGTACCTATCTCACGTTAGCTTCTTAATCGATATAAATCTTGCTGTAGACACCTGATGCTTGGTGTGAGACATAATGTCACCCAAAACCCTGAAATGACAAAGGTCAGCATGCTGTTTTTGAAATGGTCACCAGACATGCATCACCTGCTGTTGGTCATAAACTTCCCTTTTAGACGTTCAAGAGCAATGTTATGTTCAACCGTCTGTTTCTGTGGGGATGGAGTGTGTGTGTGTGTGTGTGTGTGTGTGTGTGTGTGTGTGTGTGTGTGTGTGTGTGTGTGTGTATCGCTGAAGGGGAGGGGAGGACGTGTCCTTGTTGTTGTTGTGT
This sequence comes from Batillaria attramentaria, assembly GCA_018292915.2. Lineage (NCBI taxonomy): Eukaryota > Metazoa > Mollusca > Gastropoda > Batillariidae > Batillaria > Batillaria attramentaria. The sequence continues at coordinate 1,336,102 of JACVVK020000070.1, forward strand.
CATTGATTGTTTTGTTTGTTTTGTTTTGTTTCGTTTTTGTTTTTTTTAATTTTCAAATTCAACTAGCCAATCATGCTGCAGAACTGCACTTGGGATGGAAACTTGAAGCGTGCAGAGTGACATTATAAGTGTTTTCTTGAAATTCGGGTTGCTGTACTCCTGGTGGAAAAAAAGCGTGCAGGTTTTTTAAGGTCAAAACACGTACAGACGTTATCTTATACCCGTCCCCCCGCCCTTTCCCACACACATTTTTTGGAGAAAAAACAAACAAACAAAAAACTTCGGTTTGGACACAAGACTTTACCTCTCCCCAATCAAAACACCAATCCATCCTCTCTCACCTTTTACGGAGAACCGGCATATTTTTTTTTTTTTTTTTGGTTTTTTTTGTTTTTTTTTCTCTTTTTCACATTTTCAACATGTATGCATACACTGTATGGTTATATATAAATGTACCCAAAATTATAACGGAATTGATATATGGATAATTACCATGTGGATACATAAGAACCGTTCAAAGAAATGAGCGTGTATGCACTTACATACACATAGCACACACACACACATACACATCACATGATACGTATACATTGTCCCTGTCGCTTGATCTTAGTGTGACATCACAGAAATATTACCGTATATTAAAGAAGATCAACTTGTGCAGCCTACTTGCTCAGGCATAGCCGAGTGTTCGACTTTCAGTGTTCGGGTCGTGAGTTCCAATCTCGGCTAGGCGCGGCTATATCCTCCTTGTCCTGTCTATACTATCACCTCTACGTGGCGGAAAAGGACGTTAATCAAACCCTCAAAACCGCCGACCGATGAACCACCGCTTACCTTTCGCGAGTGGTCCCATCTTCTGTAGGAGTTGAGCTCAAGCCACACCTCCCCGCGGGCCAGTCACATTTCACATTATTAACGGTGGTGCAGCCTCTCTCTCAGATGGTGGTGTCAATGGCTTACTAGTCCAGTTTCACGCTTCTCTAGAACGTAGTTTGAGCGAGAAGCGACAAACGACCGTCTATCCTAGTAGTAGTAGTATCCGTGCGTCAGTCTGGAGGGATTGCGGGAGACTATTGCGGGATAGAACGGGGCCCGCTAAGTAGTCTATTTTTTTTTTTTATTTTACAACTCGAACAACATATACATACAACCACCAAATATAGCTGTTTAACCTTTTCTTACCCTGACGCTAGCTGCCTGGAGCCACCGCGCTGACACCAAGCCGCCTACTTCTGGCCATTTGTTGTTGCATAAACCGCATGAAATACGTACACAACGGTATCCAACGGACCGTTTCTAAGTGAGATCAATCCAAGAAAACCTGGTAACGGCTACCAACGGTGGAACAAACGAAGGTTGTGCACACAACTGACAGTTACGACTATAGTCGTAGCACGGCAATGGGGACTGAGATCTTTAATACGACTATAGTCGCAGCTCGGCAATGGGGACTGAGATCTTTAATACGACTATAGTCGCAGGTCGGCAGTGGGGACTGAGATCTTTAATACGACTATAGTCATAGGGCGGCAATGGGGACTGAGATCTTTAATACGACTATAGTCATAGGGCGGCGGTGGGGACTGAGATCTTTAATACGACTATAGTCATAGGGCGGCGGTGGGGACTGAGATCTTTAATACGACTATAGTCATAGGGCGGCGGTTGGGACTGTGATCTTTAATACGACTATAGTCATAGGGCGGCAGTGGAGACTGAAATCTTTAACACGACTATAGTCATAGGGCGGCGGTGGGGACTGAGATCTTTAATACGACTATATAGTCATAGGGCGGCGGTGGGGACTGAAATCTTTAATACGACTATAGTCATAGGGCGGCGGTGCCGACTGAAATCTTTAATACGACTATAGTCATAGGGCGGCAGTGGCGACTGAAATCTTTAATACGACTATAGTCGCAGCGCGGCACCCACCAAGATCCGTGCAGATGTTCGGGGATTAGTTGTGTCCAGTTCAGTCATGAAATAGGCCACGACAGCGTTTCCTGGCAACCGGAAATGTCAAGACGCGTTCCCGGGCCTTTATGTGCACGATTCACAACTCATCTGACAGGTATGCTGTTGCCATGCCACAATGGGCCACCATGCCAGTTGGTAAAGACAAATAAACGAGCAGTTCTCAAAGCCAAACATTCATTCGTCCACAGGCATATTATCATTTTGTTCAAAAAACAAAACAAAAAAAAGCCATGGCGCGTGTTTTGGTAAGTTCATTTTGATCGAAATTCGTGCATTTTGCTTAAACATTAAACCTTGTGCACGGGGTACCGGAAGTTTACGTGCTAGATTATTTTTCCTTTCAAGGCGTCGTCTGACATCTTGCAACACAACAGTGGCGTTTGGTGCATTTATCTTTACACATTTACAATATGGCCATTTCAAAACAACACGTGAACTTGGAGGTGGTCCTTGGGTTTTCTGGAGTAGCTAGTGTAGTAGTCTCCCCTTATTTGTAAGTTAATAGGGGTAAGGAAGGTGTGTGTGTGTGTGTGTGTGTGTGTGTGTGTGTGTGTGTGTGTGTGTGTGTTCAGAGCAGTTTTACACATTAAATTTGGCGGGGGGTGGGGGGGGGGTCCGGATGTTGTAAGCGATCTGCGTGAATGTTTTCTGCTCTTTACTTTTTCTGGTTTTCTTTAAAAATTTGTTTCTTCTATGCAATTTTTTTTCGTGAATTTCTGCGTTATGTTGCCCTGCTCTGGTTTATTCTGGTTTGCTGTGAAAGTTGCAGAAAGTTGCAAGACCACCTACAGCACTATACTGAAAGTTGCGAGATTACGTACAGCATCATACAGAAAGTTGCGAGATCATGTACAACATCATACAGAAAGTTGCGAGATCACGTACAGGACCGTACAGAAAGTTGCAAGATCACGTACAGCATCATACAGAAAGTTGCAAGATCACGTACAGCATCATACAGAAAGTTGCGAAATCACGTACAGGACCGTACAGAAAGTTGCAAGATCACGTACAGCATCATGCAGAAAGTTGCAAGATCACGTACAGCACCATACAGAAAGTTGCAAGATCACGTACAGCATCATACAGGAAGCTGCGAGATCATGTACAGCATCGTACAGAAAGTTGCAAGATCACGTACAGCACCGTACAGAAAGTTGCAAGATCACGTACAGCACCATACAGAAAGTTGCAAGATCACGTACAGCACCGTACAGAAAGTTGCAAGATCACGTACAGCACCGTACAGAAAGTTGCAATATCACATACAGCACCATACAGAAAGTTGCAAGATCACGTACAGCACCGTACAGAAAGTTGCAAGATCACGTACAGCACCATACAGAAAGTTGCGAGGCCTCAACGTCGCTGTAACCGCCAGTAGCCTAAAGCTCAAGACGAGAAGGAATGGACTCATCCCATAAAGTTGCTTCTCCAAATTTCTGCAGAAATATCGGAGGCAGCCTTATGTATTGACGTTCCAAACACTGTTTTCCACCAGAAAAGGGTTATCGGGGAGGATTTGAAGGCCTGAATTATCTCAAAGAATGTGAACTCCTTTTTCAACTAAATCTGTCAAAGTTACAGAGCTGTGCTACGAACCCATTCAGTATAACTGGATGAGCTTACAAATTCTAGAAGATGAAGGCATTTGAACAACTTGTTCGTCCGAATACGTAACACTGATTCCTTTAAAAGGGCGATAACACTTCTAACAAGATGGCCACCAGCCCAATATGTTGTTTCCATTTAATCACCTGCTGTCGTCACGGTCGTTCTTTTGTAATGCCATGTATCCGCCATGTTATGTCTGCTGCGCGCGCGCACAAACACACACACACACACACACACACACACACACACACATCCGCACACACATACACACACATACACACAGACGGCACTCAGTGTAGCGGGGAAGTGCGTTCGCTGCACCATACACGGCAGCATCGATGACGCACGCTTTCTTACGTCATTGTCAGAGTTATACTTGCAAAATCGTCTCTGCGGGAGATCAGCAGTGACGTGCGTTTGTAATTGTAACACAGAGGCTTGCCTATGAACGTGGAAAATTTAGCCCGTCCTATGATGTTGTTTCCATTACTATGGAAACAACATAAAAACGCGGTAAGACAAAAATCCAGTAAGGTACCTCTGGAAAATATGACTGGCCAAGACATTTAGTGCGGTTTTGTTTTTTGGGGGGAGACATCTGCTATCACACACACACACACACACACACACACACACACACACACACGTTCGTTCATCACAGTGTGCGTGAAAGTATATATATTCTCTGCAAAAACCTTTTTTTGTAATCACGGAAACTTGCTGCTGCAGCGAAATCTGCCCCATTTCATAAATAGAAATTACATGATTAGTTCGGGTGGTTTATCACGAAAGAAACCAGGAGATGTTTCAATTCAAATCGAAACATCGAACTGTTTATACCACGAGCATTCAGACCCTTACTTCTACTGCTCTAGTAACATACATTTTCTGCACCTTTTTTTCTTGGGGGGGGGGGGTGCGGGGGGTGACTAGTGACTTTTGTAACCCCTCAATATTATGCGGGTGGGTGGGTGTTTGGGAGTTTAACGTCCTTTTCCACCAGATAAGGGTGATATCAAAGACGGGGCAACGAGAAAAAGGCCAGCACAAATAATTATTTGGCCCCAGCCGGGATTCGAACTCACGACCAGAGCATTGCAAGTCCAACGCTCTACCATTCGGCCACCCCGGCTCCCCTCGAAATTATGCGCACTGACTTGTGAGAAGACGATGCTAAGGGCAGTTGCAAGTGCTTGATGTTAAGAAGAATATCATTCAAAGCATGTGCTCATGTACTCACATGCGCGGCTTTAAGCCCTAAAAACTCACTCACTCACTCACTCACTCACTCATGTACTCACATTCTACAGTGCACTCGCAAATACTTCGCAGAGAATTTTCTGTGCGATTTCACCCCAAAAAGTGAACAAAATAACTATGCACTGGTCGTGACGTATGATTTCCAAATGTTTGTAATGACGCACTTAATGCGCGTTTTTGACTGATGACGTAACTTGAGCGGCGGTGTGTTTTTGTGAACTCATATACCACTGAGTGGGTTATGGAAAGTCACAACTCACACTTTCGCTCTGTGTTTCATTACTATTTTCGGACGTAAAGCACTCAGAGTGAACTCACTGAAAGTTTGGGCTGGCGTAAAGAAACAAGTCAAAACTACAAGCAACAAAAACAAACAAAAAGGGACGCGGAGCCAGTATTGTCCACACCGTCTAGCACGTGACACATGTTTCACACAACGTGACCGACTTCAAAAGAATGTTATCTTTCTACATTTTGGAAACAGATGTTTGCCAGGAAATAAAGATTCCAAGTTTTCCTGAACCTGACAACACTGCGTGACAACGCATGTGATTTGACGGCTCTGGTTGGCATGGCAAGACCAGCAGGCTTTTCCGCCTTCACCAACGTGCAGCACGTGTCGGCTCCCAAAACACGTGTGTCATGGAGCACGTGATTCGTATCCCATGACTGCAGTCGACAGGTTTCGACCGGGAATGCGCGCGCAGGGGGGGGGGGGTTGCTGTTGCTGTTGCTTCGTGAGCATGTTGACAGAGAACTGCAGGACAGTAAGCGCGGACGTGCAGTCGCACAGTCGCAGTTGGGATGGTTCTGTGAACTACGTAGAGTTTCCACGATACGGTGCCCCCGATTACACAAGTTTGTTGATTTCCACCGAAAACCTGCGAGTTGTAACGAGCCCACCGTAGCTATGGCAACAGTTCAAGGGAAGCAGCAAAGCTCAGCGATAGAAATCAACTTACGAGGGTGGATGTTTTGGGAGTTTAACGTCCTTTTCCACCACATAATCAGTTATAGGGGATATCAAAGACGGGGCAACTAGGAAAAAAAAAACCCGCACACATCGACTATGGAACTGTTACCAGGGGCGCCGGAACGGGGGGGGGGGGGGGGCAGGGGGGGCAGCTGCCCCCCTGTACCCAAGCAGGGGGGGCAAGAGTGTCTTTTTGCCCCCCCCCCTGGAAAATCAGGTGACTATGGCAAGAGGGGGGGGGGGGCAAAGACATGGTCTTGCCCCCCCCCCCCCTACCTCTCCCCCTACCCCTCTTAGTGCTCTCTCCCTCATTCCACCCAACAGAGAACTTCTGTTTTTGCGGACCGAAGGCTGTCCGCTCATCTGATTGCCCCCCCCCCCCCCCCCCCCCCCCCCACCCCCCCCCCCCCCCCCCCCCCCCCCCCCCCCCCCCCCCCCCCATGCATGCCGGAACACGTAGAAATTCCTCCGTTGTCCGTTCAAAGTTATGGCTAGCAGTTTCTGTCACTCCTTACATAGTGTCCCACCGCTTGCTGCAATGTCAACAGTTTTGCCCAACTGCCACGGTCCATTTTCAAAACACGTGTGGCATTTTTTTTCAAAGGGGTAACAAATGACCTAATCACTCTGCATCATAACTGTCTTCAGCTATGACACACGTTTCCTGCTCAGTGCCTTTAATCTTTATTAACTTTCACGGACGGAAATTATGACCGGTCTAATCGCAGGGATTCCGAGCCAACATACATGATCCTGGCTCGGCGACGACGTGAACGACCTCACGTCAACCATTCACCGTGTTGAAATATCTCAAGCTGGACAGTAATGCCTGTAATAATGAACTGTGTAAAGCCAAGCCTGACGAATCACGTGCATGCTACATGCTTATCAGTTCAGCTCAGTTTCGTTCAAGATGGTGTCTCGGTGCAAAGAAAATCCCATACGCGTTCCATCCCATCCCCAAGAAGTCACCCCAGCGTCGTTGTTTGCGATTGTTCCAAAGTTGGTCTGATTCACAAGGGCCCTTTCAGGTTAGATCGTCGACCACTGCCTCTACTCTGCAAGATGTCAGTGATGATGATGACAGAGGCCTTGTTTTTGTAAGCTCCGTCTCAGATTCCTCACCACTTCTGATCTTCCTAGGCGCAGGCCATGAACGGCGTTTGCCCGGCTGGGCGAGCATCCAGTATGAACAGTCTTTGGGTGGCTGTAAGAAACACAGCAGGAGATGTGAAGATATAGAAAAAGTAAATCGCGCTAGAGCCCTCCGCTGTGGATTGCATGATGTGGATGTAGAGTTGAGAATAAGAGATCAGTGCGATTGGTGTTGTCAGCGTAATGTGGGCCTTGTCTTCTGCAGTCAACCATTTGCTACTCCATTAAATCGTCAACCTGACACGGCTTTCCTCCTATCGCTTTGTAGTAAAGCACGTCACGTGCCCACGAGGGAGAAATAATGTGGTAGTGTGCAAGTATGCAGACCAGACCAAGTTTCTTTTTAATCTGGATACAGGACGCTGTCCCCGTAAAAGCATGAAAATGGTCACATCGTGCTGTCAAATCTAAAAAGAAATTCGCGCACGCGCGCGCGCGAGCGTGTGTGTTGTGTGTGTGTGTGTGTGTGTGTGTGTGTGTGTGTGTGTGTGTGTGTGTGGTGTATGTGGGGGGGGGGGGGCTCTCTAAATAACGATCATGAACAAAATGGAAGGTAGGACTGTGAACGTAACCTTCTCTCCTTGTCAATTAACTTTCATTTCCATAAAATAAATGTTCATTTCCCTTTTCAAACAGTTTTCATTTCTTATATTTTATTTTTTTGTGAAACAGACTTTCAGTTCTTCGTAAAATACATTTTCAATTCTTCGTAAAATACATTTTCATTCTCTCTCTCTCTCTCTCTCTCTCTCTCTCTCTCTCTCTCTCTCTCTCTCTCTCACACACACACACACACACACCACACACACACACACACACACATTTGGCCCCGGTTAAGACTTGAAAAAGGTTGAGAATAGGCCATGAATAGGCCTTGTTGTTCACAAGTCGGTCCACTCCAAGAAAGTAAAATTGGTGCAGACGCGTTCCCATTTCCCTCACGTACGAGCTTGTCTTTACGGAAGACCTTAAACACCAAAACACCCATCCACCCACCAACCATTTCATCTGACAAATAACCAGTGGAGACATGACTGAGGAAAACAAGCCTGACAAGCAGCTGACAGCTGTTTCCACCAAAGACGGCTTCCCTAACGTCACTTGGTTATTTCGGGCTTTGTTTGGTTGGGCCAAAAACAGTTTGCAAATTATATATGAATAAGCTTCCCAGTTGGGACACAAAGTAATACGTGTTCATCCCATACAAATACATGTAGAGCCGCAGGCCGAGACACGTGACTAGTGTTTATGAGTCTGCAAAATAGAGATTTCACAATGAGGTGTCCCCGATTACGGAAAATACACCACACGAGTTTGTTAATTTCGATCGAAATCAGTTTTTCGGTCGAAATCAACAACCGAGTATGTTGTTTTTAACTCATTACTGGTGGCCACAGTAGAATTGCGGTTGTTGAGAAACGTGTGAAAATCAACCTTGTGAAATGTAAAGGGTTTATAAAGCGTATAATTTGCCGATTATGTGATGGCATGGCTTGAACAGCCATGGGAACAGTTGTGCCGTCGTTTGGAAAGAAAAAAAAAGGGCCTGAGCGGCGTTAATTTCATAACCATTTCAGTTTTGTTTTTATGTTTCAAAGACGGTAGACATGCTGAGCGGAGTGTTCTGCCTTTACTACTGTAACTTGTAATGAGTGTGTGGTGGTTATAATACAGGTTAGACTGGGATTGGTCGGAGATTGGGTTGGCAAGTGGGCACGCTGAATGTCTGAGACAAAACGATTCAGCCGCCGTTCAGCCTTTACGTCGCGCATCACAATCAGCGTGGGCGAAAAGACAAGTTCGTAAATAAATTGACCTGGAAAGGGAGGCACGGTTACTAAACCCTGTACCTAGTGACAGTACAATGTACATGCTTCATGTGAAAAGTCTGTGCAAATCTGGAAGACTCGATTCGCTTGTTGGATTTGAACTTACGGGCTTCGTACTAACGTATAACGACTAGTCCTGCGAAGGCGAGGTGTCCGACTCACTCCGGGGAGCCGGGGTGGTCGAATGGTAGAGCGTTGGACTTCTAATGCTCGGGCCGTGAGTTCGATCCCGGCTGGGGCCAAATATTTGTGCTGGCTTCTTCATCGTTGCCCCGTCTTTGATATCACCCTATGTGGTGGAAAAGGACGTTAAACCCCCAAACACCCACCCATCCACCCGACTCACTCCCTCGCAACCACACCCTTCCACACCGAGCTCGTGTCGAGTGAGGGGAGCCGGGGTGGCCGAATGGTAGAGCGTTGGACTTCTATTCTTCTAATGCTCGGGTCGTGAATTCGTATCCCGGCTGGGGCCAAATATTTGTGCTGGCTTTTTCATCGTTGCCCCGTCTTTGTTATCACCCGTTTTCGGTGGAAAAGGACGTTAAACCCCCAGACACCCTCCCATTCGTGTCGAGTGATCGTTTCCCGGCTGGGGCCAACTATATCAGCTTTCTACACTAATAAAAAGCGATAGCTACTAGGGCTATGTTTTGTACGCTTTCGTCACCCGTCCTAGTTCTCCTTTCTCCAAAACCAAGGTAATAGATCGGTTTTCCATTGCCACGTGCATGGGAAGGTCACGTGTAACATTTTTACACGTGATCCTACTTTCGCCCACCTCCATATTCTCAAGTGTAAAGGAGGAAGACACGGGTCAAGATCACATTGACAGTAAAGATGAAACCAGACATATTCCATTACAAACTTTTTACCCCGCATGCCCTTCAATATAGGCATGTTAGAGCCGGGATTTCCCTGGAGAAATTGTCCACACTAATCGTTTTGTCTCTTTCAGTCGTTTTCATGATAACTTGTACACTTACTAGATTATTTATTGTGTTCACGGTATTTTCGGGGTTTTTTGTTTTTGTGTATAGTTTTTTTGTTGTTGTTGTTGTTGTTGTTGTTGTTGTTGTTGTTGTTGTTGTTGTTGATTTATTATTGTTGTTTTTTGTGTTTGGTATCTTAGTTGTTCTTGTTTTGTTGTTGATGTTTGCTTGAGATGAGTTTTTTGTGGGTTTTTTTGTTTGTTTTCTTTTCTTATCTTTTCCTTTTTGTTTTCTTCCTTGTTTGCTTGTTTGTTTTTTTGCTTTTTTTTCTTTTGGTTTGGTTTTTTGTTTGTTTGTTGTTTTTGTTTGTTTTCTTTCTTTTTTTCTTTTTTTTTTTGGAGGGGGGGGGTGTTTGGGGTTTTTGTGTTTGGTTTATTTCTTTTTGGTTTTGTTGTTGTTGTGTTGTGTTTTGTGTGTGTGTGTGTGTGTGTGTGTGTGTGTGTGTGTGTGTGTGTGTGTGTGTGTGTGTGTGTGTGTGTTTCGTTTTTTGTTCGTTTGTTTGTTTGTTGTTGTTTTGGGGGGTAGGGGTGTTTGTTAGTTTTTGTCTTTTTGGGGGCGACGACTTTTTTTTTTTTTTTTTTGGGGGGGGGGGGTCGTGGTGTTCGTTGGTTTTCGTCTTTTTCATTATTTTTATTTATTTATTTATTTTATTTTATTTTTTTTTTTTGGGGGGGGGAGGGGGAGAGAAATGCTACCAAGAAATGCCTCCTGTGTTTTTGCCTCCACCTCGGTCAGAGAAGGAGGCTCATGTTTGTTCGTGTTCTTCGTCCTATACGTTGCCGTTAATGAACAAGCTGAATTATCTCCTACTTCAATATTTTGTTTTGGGCAAGAACACACGGTTTTTCCATCTATGGATACCTTGTATCCTTTTAAATCCTCCGGGATCACTTAAAAGTCTGCGTTTTGTGTTAGAGGACACATAAAAAGTATGTAGGCAAGGATGTATGCAGCTTGAAGAGCCGGTGTCCTCTGTCTAAGTATGCCTCTGCTATAATTAGAGTGCCGGAATGCACTTGAAAGTTGAAAGACTCGAAACGTGTAGGATGACCATTAGAAACAATGACAGTGTGAGACAGTTTGCTGCTATATAATGCTCAGTTTGTTGCAAGACTCACAAACCGCTGGACATTACCTTAATACTGGGGATTTGACAGGGGATTTGGTCTAGTGGTTAAGGCATCCGACTTCGGATCCTGAGCTGCCTGGTTCGAGTCCCCGGTGGGCAGGAATATGGTGGGATTTTTCCTTACCATATCGAGTCAAATCCATGTGCAGACTCGTTTACGGTGCCTGTCTCGCCTTCGTGTACACACGCACGCACATACATCAATTGCACGCTAAAAATCCCACGTTCATCTTTCGAAAAAGAGTAGGCTGTGGCCGGTGTCGTGGTAAACAGAAATACTGTCGCACGCGCCAGAGTGAATAGCAGGGTGGAGGTTTGCACATAACTCCTAACTTCCCGCGGACCCCCACCCCCTGCCCACACTATATGACAAGACTTACCGAAACTCACAACAGCACTAAACAGCACTCAACAGCACTATTACGCAAGGCGTGGGCAGTTTCAAGGAGGCCTGTTTTTCGACGTTCGACGACCGCCCGCACGCAGTAGGTTGCATAATCTCTTATGTAGGTTGCTTAATCTCTTGGCCTGCTAAGGGCAGTCTTGTGTATTGACCTCCATCCCGTACTGCCACTCAACTCGGCCGTGGAGCGCTACCGGCTGGGTAGCTTCCTTTGATTACGTAGGCTGGGTGGCTTCCTTTGACTGAAAAATCGCTGTCTGATTGCCAGACCATTTCCACGGGTACATGTCGTTTTTCACATACCCGTTTCCAATATCCAACCCACTAGCCGATGAACTGACTGGACAAGGGGCTGAACAAAGACATTGCCGCCCGAATGCAGAAGTTCTTCTTGTGTATTGCTGCTGTAAGTTCCGGGTCTGTGAAACAGGTATGTGAAAAATGACACGTCCTTTGCGGCCAGTTGTGGGCAGCTCAGTTGTCAGTCGCCAGCCCATGCTTTGTCTGGATTTCGGCGATACGAGTGACGAGTTGCATGACAGCCCGAGTCGAGACATACTAGTGTCAAAGTCAGTTCTGGTAGTTGTGAAATAATATTATTAGGCGTCCGATAATTAGATATGCCTACACCTCCACCGCATGCACGCAGATCCTCATTGACAGTATCACTAATTTGACACCACAGTTCAGGTTAACCACAGGCAAAAGAACTTTCTTTCGTGCATGGGTACTATAACTATCTGGTATATAAAGAAGTAGATCGCGTTACATGTGTGTGTGTGTGTGTGTGTGTGTGTGTGTGTGTGTGTGTGTGTGTGTGTGTGTGTGTGTGTGAGAGAGAGAGAGAGAGACTCAGATATTTTACTTGTTCAGACATACTGTCCATAACAATGGAGTGAGCAAGAAACAGTCAAAAAGGACACACACACACACACACACACACACACACACTGTCGCCCCTCATGGTCAGTCACATGTGGTTTCACATGCTCGTTGGTAACGGGACTTGCCTCTTGTCGCCTACCACCCTCACGCCAGTGGGAAGTGGCTGGGGCAAGTTGTAACGGGACCCATCAGTGTGCCGTTAGCTATTACGTGGCCAATACCCGAAAAACCAGTGACCGCCGTATTCTCAAGAGGGTGCGAACTTGACGAGCTGTCTGGCTGTCTGGCTGAAGTCGACCGCTCGTCTGAGTGTCATGCAACGTGCCGTCATGTTGCGCTGGCTAGCCTCAACCGCTCGCCGGAGTGTGATGCAATATGACGGCACGTTGCGCCATACTGCCTAGCCTAGCCTAGCCTAGTCTCAATCCCTGGCTCTCTGGCAACATGATGCATTGACGTAGACTAGGACGTAGGCCTGAGACTACCTGACAGTCTCTCTACGTGCATCGCAAATACATGCTGATGACAGTCCCCGACGACAAGCATGAGAGTGGAGCTATGTCTCACACTAGTCTCATCTCTTCTCTTGCATGAGGCGCCCACCCCACTATCTCGTGATTAACATTCTCCACCATCGTAACAAATCACCATACCCCGCCCAATGTATGTTTACCGTCATTTGATCATCGTTTCGAGTCAGATAAAAAAAAATATGACGTATTAGCCACTACCAGCTGACAGCAACACACAGGTAAACAGCAGAAGCAACAGCAAAGCGATCTTTTATTCGAAATCCACCACCCGTCAACATTTTAAATTCTTTTTACAAAAACTGAAAAAAAACCCAAAAGAAGAAGCAAACATTTTTGCTGCAGACGTCATTCCCAGACGCAACGCTACCTTGTCCTCTTGTGAATTTTGTTTCCAGGGCTCAAATTCCTATCGGCCCCAGTAATCTGACGGACGCCACTGAGAAACTGCTGCTACAACAGTGAACCGCTTCACAAACATCAACACACTAGTCTCATCTCTTCTTTCGTTTCGTTTCGTTAAAGTTTTGCGGCGTTAAACTTCTTTTTGTTGTCGTTATGATTCTTGTTTTGTTTTTATTGTTTGTTTGTTTACCACACTTTTGTAATTAATTCGTTCCGCCACTAAAACAAATTCGTTTGTGCGCCAGACAGTTCATTAAGTTCTGTATGTGGGGGTAGTTGGGGTTGAGGGTGTGTGTGTGTGTGTGTGTGTGTCGGGAGAGGGGGGGGGGGACTGTAGATTTAAAATTAATGGGTCGAAACCAATGGTATCATGTGCTTGAGTTTGGATCGACGTGACGAAACTTTCCCACGCTGCGCCCTCCTATATTGATAGACCAGTGTATACAGACCAAAGATTATAGCTGCATATACTATAGTCTTTGTACAGACTGTAGCGTAGTTCTGAGAGAACTCACTTTCAACAGCAACAAAACAAACAGCTTGGAAGCCTGTGGGCCCGTCTTGTTTGTTACAAGGCGGCACACACCGTAGTACATTGGCCAAAGCCTGCCCCCACCGCTGAAGTGGTGCACCTGCTCACCCAGCACGTGCAACTCGTTTTAACACTGAAATTACGCGTTACGCAAAAGACCGTGACCTCGCCACTGGTGTGACGAGATCGGGTGACCGGTACAGCGACAGTGACAGGCGTTGACCAGGCCGGACGACTGGGAATAGAAAAGTGCTAAAATAAGTCATTTGAACGCGACACAGTTGTGACAGACAGCGGGACGACCGGTGTGGGAACAAGGACAAGGACACAGAGTGGAAAGGCTCACGACACGCAACATGGAAGGAAATCAAGTCAAGTCAAGTCAAGTCAAAGTTTATTTCAATGTGAGGATATCGCGGGATGCAATGCTGCTGCTGCTGACACTGGTGAGTGGGTCCACTACGTTAGGTTGTACCGGACATGGAGGCAGTAACACTGACACGTTGAGTGACACTGAGCCACGTTTTGGTTTCAAGTGCTGGCAGTGATAGTTGATACACGGGGGGGGGGGGGGGGGGGGGCAGACCCACTGCGGTCAGGGCGCCGGACATGGCGGACAGGTTTCGGTCAGTGGTGGCAGTTGTCACTTGCAGTGTGAACAGACTGAATAATAAGTTGTCAGACTCTCTCTCTCTCTCTCTCTCTCTCTCTCTCTCAGATCTGTTGCACAACTTAGGACTATCCTAGAGGAAACGCAACATGAGAGAAAGCATAATCCACGCACTCATATTTTTGCGCTGTTAGGAAGAGATGGCTGCAGCAAGCGGATTCCCTAGATGAACGCCCATAGCAGCAACCCTGACCCACATTTCGTTTTGCACGTGATACCTAGCATTAAAAAATATGAGCGATCGGATCATTTTATCAGCTCGAATCACCGGCAGAATCTGATTTCGTTCATCTTGAACTTCAGCGGAATGTGTTTATACGAAAATTAAACACCCGAAAATGTCGTGCTCTTCTGCTCCAGAAACAGCTCGTCAGTGTGGACGAAAGTGGGGCAGTAGCAGGTGGAGGTGGGGTGGAAAGAGGAGGTTGGGTAGCCAGGGTGGCTGAATGTCAGATCAGAGTCAGCCGTGCGGTGGGTGTGAATTGATGGGGATCTATGATGTCAGTGAAATTGGTTTTAAAGCCTCGGTGTTCGTGGCGCTGCTGAGAGGGAAAATGACCGCTATCGAAGCTGTAAGACGGTTTGCCAGATAGATGGATGGTTCATTTGACCACCGCGACCGTTTTCGTGACTTTGTGGCTTCTACTATTAGAGAAACACGATTTTTTTTTATTTTTTTATTTTTTTTTTTGGGGGGGGGGCACGGTCCATTCCTGAAGAGACTGGGACTCGACAAATCTAAAAATAGCCACCAATCAGCGCGTGTAGCTGTCCCTCAGTCCGCAAACAAATAACGTCCTATACTCAGTATGCGGTACACATGGGGCGGTCGGGGAGCCGGGGTGGTCGAATGGTAGAGCGTTGGACTTCTGATGCTCGGGTCGTGAGTTCGATCCCGGCTGGGGCCAAATATTTCTGCTGGCTTTTTCATCGTTGCCCCGTCTTTGATATCACCCTATGTGGTGGAAAAGGACGTTAAATCCCCAAACACCCACCCACCCCATGGGGCGGTCGGTGGTCTAGTGGTTAAGACTTAGTCACCAATGCGAGAAGTCAGGTTCGGGGCGAAGAGTGTTTCTTTCTCGTATGTGGCGTCGTTCATTCGAGCCGACCGTCGGGGGGTTCTCTCCGGGTACTCCGGCTTCCTCCCCCTCTGCTTTGGAAATGTTCAGCCCACAAAATTCAAAATAAACGCAAATCTAAAATTCCGAACCTTAAATTGCTGCGCTGGCCCTTCGTACCATGTGATTGTAATATGTTCATGTCCATTGTGTGAGAAAATGCGTGTGATTCACGTGAGCGTGCGTGTTGGGTTTAGCTCGCGGCGCTTTGAGCCAAATATTTAGAACAATGCGCTTATTACTTCTCGAACAGGATATACGCCGGTCATAGTCACCAGAATCAAGTGGTTCCAGATGCTGTATTGTGACCCAAGTGACTGATTCTGATACACAAACCAGGCACATTGGAGTGGAGTGACTGATTCTAATACACAAGCCAGGCACATTGGAGTGACTGAGTGTGATACACAAGTCAGGCACATTGGAGTGACTGAGTCTGATACACAAACATGACCAGGCACATTGGAGTGACTGAGTGTGATACACAAGTCAGGCACATTGGAGGAAAGGTGTTTCACACACTGTTGTACGCCTGCCACACGTAGTGACACTTTAACAGGAACGTGTTTTCTAAGCGGGTGGGTGGCGATGAAAGCTGTCGGGTGCGGGAGGAGAGGGATGGGTATTGACCGTGGGCGTGGATCAAGTTGATGAAGTCATGTGACCCTGGTCCTCACCGGAAATGACGTCCACCCACTCTGTCAGTGCCAAGGGCAACGTATTCGTTTCTTATTATTGAGCGAGAGTAGGCGGGTGGACGGGGTGGATGTTTCGGGTTTAATTCACTATATCAATCGACAACGTTCGTGTTTCCAGCGATAGAGAAACGTGACGACAGGCCTGTAGAAATTAATTTTGCCTTTGTCCAGACTCGAACTCACGACCTAAAAATACTTTGTTCTGTCTGCAGACTGTCTCGACCAAGGGATGAGCGATAAGAGTTGCGGCGGAGGAAAGTGGGTGCACCTGGGTGCGAGGAAAGGCGTTGGGGGTGCACCAGACGAAAACGGTCTACAGGCCAGAACTATTGTAAGTAGAGTGTCAGTGTTGCCTGTGATCTTGGCTATTGAGATTTTACAGCATAAGGGTGTAGCACGGCCAAGAAGAGATCATGTTCCCGCCTCTCGTCGTTGAAAATGTCATAAAAATGCCAGGAACGGGTGTCTGAAAGATTTTGTGTTCCGGTCCTCGCACATTATTTTACAACACATTATGGAACATTTACATATAACAAGGATATTCTCATTAGTCCATTAAGAAGCATTCGCCCGAGTACTCGTCTCTAGCGTATACTTCGCATCACGATGTTGCCTCTGCCCCCAACGCACGCACGCACGCACGCACGCACGCACGCACGCACACACACACACACACACACACACACACCTCCCTCTTCCCTTGGAGAAGATGTGCGTCCGCGTACACTGCAAACTCTACACTGACTTGAGTGGAGCCCACTTAGGTGTTGTTCAGGCCCCATGGTCTCGCTTTCGTGTGTCAAGGCCTAGTTCTTGCGGCGGGGCTCATTTCCCTGAGCTTGCCCACCACTTTTTTCTCTTTCTTTACTCGTATTTCTTCCTCCATCGGTCCATTCACCTGTCCGTTGCTCCCGTAAACTCTTCTCTTGGGGGAGGTCAGTAGGCAGGTGTCTGCCGACCCTTGGTCCAGTGAAACATCTGCCGGTCGTTTCTGAAGGCCGACGTCACTGGATCCCCTCCCCCCCCCCAACCCCCGGTCTTCACCCTGGCAGTCTGATGATAGTGCACTGCTGGTACTGCTAATCACCTGTCCCGTGAAGACTTTACGATGTACAGTATACGCCGGTTATAAGAAACTCGAGGGGGGTGAATTTTTTGGTTTCTTATATCCGAGTTTTCTTATATCTGAAAGTCGGATATAAGAAAGTATTTTGAAAAATATTTCTTATAACCGAGTTCAGTGAAAAAAAGGTTTAAAACATTTCTTTTTTCTCAGTTCGTGTATGTTTTGCATTAAATTAAGAAATATCTGGTTTCTCTTAAAGACCTGCACAGAATATATATGTGTAGAGTTAATATACACCAGTGCGCTTGTGTCCTTCAATGTCAGATTTTTTCGTTTGAACATGAAATACTGTTTTTTGCTTCCCAACTGTAGCGATGGCGGTCATGTGGTAAGAAAAAAAAAAAACAAAAAGAAAAAAAACAAAACAACCAAACTAACCAACCAACCAACCAAACAAACAAACAAACAAACAAAACTAAGGGGGGAGAGAGAGAGAGAGAGAGAATTCCCTTGTATTTATAGGATATATTAAAAGTGCATTATGTATCAACTTTTGATCTACAAAACACTTCGTCCCATTAGAGTATGATATGCGATGCTTTCCGTGTCTAATTTGGCTGAAAAAAGCTGCAAATTAGCTTTTTTTTCTGTTGGGAGGGGGAAGGGGGATGGAGGAAAGATGGACCACGTATATTGTCAAAGAAAGGAATTGATCAACAGTTAGTCTAATACTGATAGTTATATTCTCCTTAACGCGAGCCCTGTAGACAGAGACAGACATACAGAGAGAGAGAGAGAGACTGAGCTCCCAATCAGGCAAAAAAACAAAATAATAATAAAAACAACATATAACAATAGAACAACAAAAATGCATCTCGTATTTTTTCTTCTTGCCAACATTCAATTTTGCACGGAACACAATGGTAAAGAACCAATTCAAGAAAAGAAAATCATGCGCCATCATGTGCCTGTCCTAAGTGACGTCAGACCTGACCTGTTTTCTTAGAATGAGTGAAATTTTCTTGGAAAATGTTTTTTCGGTTTCTTGCAATGAGTGAAATTTTCTTGGAAATGTACTTTCGGTTTCTTATATCCGAGTTTTTGTATCAAGCGGGACAAGAAATTTGCTTTCCTAAAACCGAGTTTTCTTATAAGCGAGTTTCTTGTATCCGAGTTTTTGTAATACATAATAAAGAAGAGTTTGGCCGGGGGGAAAAAATTCGTTGGCAATAACCGAGTTTTCTTATATCCGAGTTGCTTATATCCGGCGTCCACTGTACGTTGTTTTCCCAAACCGACTTACGGCGGGGGACGTTCCGTGTTGGAGCGGTCTTTTCTCCAGCTGCATCCCAGGCATGTTGTCTACTTTTCTTTTTCCGGCCTACCCCTCACCACTGAACCCATTCGCCTGTCTCTTTATCTAAAAGCCCCCGAATTTGGGCGCTCTGTCCTTCCTCTCATCTCTCATCTGATTTCTGAGTTTGGCCCATTCATCTGTATTTCATCTGTTTGTACCCCTCGCTCACGTCTGTATTTCCAGTGGTTAGGAATACATTATGTTCGGCAACTGCTGCGAAGTGCTTTATTGCGCCTAAGAGATAATACATTTCAATATCTGCTGTATATGCACTTAGTATTTAGTTTGTTTGACCTAGCTCTGATTGCTCATTGTTTTCTACGTTATGATGTAATCGGGAGTTTGAAAACTGAGCATGAAGGTGCGGCGTCTCCTGCTTGTCAAGTTTATGCTGCCTCGACCACCACTGAGTTTGCATTAGTAGTCCAACGTTACAATTTGGTTTTTTCACATAGTGCACACTTAGCCGCGATTTAGTTTTTTGTGGCTTGCGCAGCGTTAAGCCCTAAAGACTCAGGCATCCTCTGGTCTTGTGTTCAGCTTGAGTCAGAAGAGGTTTGTCCTAAACGTAGTCGCTATTTTAAGTCGTGTTCACTTGAAGTTCCACAACTGTGCTGCAAACACTTTCGGCACGCTAAAATAATCCAAATAATGAGTCCTGAAGCTGGTCCAAAACTGACAAAGTTAGCAATAATTACCGTGCCTACTTCCTAGAATCACTCTTGAAAATTCCTAGTCGTTACTTTTAGACGGTAGTTTTTGTGGGTGGTGACGGTTGTTGTTGTTGTTGTTGCTGCTGTTGTTGTTGTTGTTGTTTGTTGTTGTTGTTGTTGTTAGGTGCTCGTAGCACTGAGTGTTTTTTTTAACAAGCAACACGGACACAAATGTCGACTTCACTCAGTCTGTGCGTTTCATGCCTTTCGATGTAAACTGGAAAAAATGAGGCCAACTGAGTCCACAGAATGTTAGCGCTAATATGCTGAAGACCATCAGCTGTCCTACAGGAACAACCTCCAATATCGTAATCAGATTTCTAACCTCCGCTCCTGGAGTAATGTCCGCACTGTCTGGCCCAGCACACGAAAACCTAGCGGCCTGTGGGACGAGCTTCTACTCATCCAATAACCATCCACAGATGGACTGTAAGCTTGGTCCTTTCCCGCGCTTTACCACATTACCTTTCGATTCTCTCAAGTGACGAGGCTTGTCAGGGTACTTGAAACAGTAAATTACCCTGAAGGGACCGGAGGGAAGCTAGGACCAGAGAGACAGGGAAAGATGTTTGACCCTCCAAGTTCACTGGGCCGCAGGAGTAACAGTGATAGATAGGATCGGCGCAAGACTGAGAGGATTAGATTGATCCGATTAACTGAAAGGGGGTCTGTTCTGTTGCGGGGAGTAAATACACCAGAAAGCAATCCGGGGGATAGAGCCAATCCAATATGTGGTCAGGGAAACGAGCTGGAAGACAGAAAACAGATGTAGCAGAGCGCACACACACACACACACACACACACACACACACACACACACACACAGTGGCACAGACAAATGACAAATGTTTTATTTAGTTTAGGCTTTTCGGCCCATGACTAAGGGGGGGCCGGTGGGGTGAGGGGAACACGTACACAGCGTGTCACGAAGTTCTAAAGCCTTAAGTATAAACATAGCTACGCTATATGTTAAGCTAGAACAACTGTCAGACATAATTGCTGAAAATCGAAACAAAGATGGATGCCTTGTAAATTTACCAGGAATGTACTGTTTTCTCAAGGCACTGTAACTGGGACATACAAACAAAAAATGCATTTCAGTTTCATCATCTGGACAATGTGGACATTTAAGGCAGACACCAGGGTCTTTACAGAAGCGGTATTTGTGACATTTCAAACCAGTAATTCCAAGTCTGAATCTAATGAGAACATCCCTTAGACCAATGTGGTTAAGAGTCGACAGAAAGTTACTCTGTACTAATGTGTTTTTAAATGTATTATAGGGGAAGAAGCGTTTACTGTCCATCAACATACTGGCCAAGAAACTACACAACATGCATGTCAACCCCCATCTCACACTCTGGATCTGTGATTTTCTCACAAACCGCACACAGGCCGTTAAGTACATCACTCACAGTTCCACCTCTTCTGTCTCGTCTTCTCCTTCCTGTACTGCTGTCTCTTCCTCTCACTCCCCTGTCTCTCCCTCCCCTGTCCGTGTACATTCTCTTCGGACTGAACTTTCTTCTGAGTTTGGCTTGTCTAGTACAAGATATATAAATACTGGAACGCCCCAGGGCACAGTGATCTCACCATTCATCTTCACACTGTATACAAATGACTGTCAGCCTGTGGGTGATAAATCCCGCATTATCAAATTGTCGGACGATACTGCTCTGATTGACTTGTCTGATTCACCCTCGGTTTTTGAAGAGGAAGTGACAGCTTTTGTAAACTGGTGCTCTGACAACTACTTACAGATGAACGTCAGCAAGACAAAAGAGATGATTGTAGACTTTAAGAGAAATCAGTCTGTAGTGCCCTCACTGACAATAAATGGACAAGATGTTGAAAGAGTTAGGGAGTACAAATACCTGGGCACTGTTGTAGATGACAAACTGAACTTCCATGCCCATGTTGATCGTGTCTACAGCAAATGCAGGCAGAGGATGTATATCTTGTACCAGCTGCGTGCTCACCTTGTCAGCTCTCGTATTTTAGAAACTTGCTATAAGGCTTTTATAGAATCAGTTCTTACGTTTTCTTTTATCGCCTGGTTTGAGTCAGTTGGAATGAGAGAGAAAAACAGATTGAATGGCATCGTGAATGTGTGCAGTAAGGTTGGGGACAAAACAGCAAACACTTACAGACCTGTTTAGAACGAGAGCCACGAACAAAGCCATCAGAATCCAAAATGACCCTACCCATGTCTTAAACACTCTCTTTGAGGTTCTTCCCTCAGGCAGACGATTACGCGTTCCAAAGTGCCGCACGAAAAGGTCTCAGCAGAGTTTTATTCCGTCCGTCATAAACATCTTAAATTCCCTGAGGTAGAAAGAGAGGTGTGTGTGTGTGTGTGTGTGTGTGTGTGTGTGTGTGTGTGTGTGTGTGTGTGTGTGTGTGTGTGTGTGTGTGTGTGTGTGTGTGTGTGTCGGGGGAGGGGGGGGTGCAGACTGTGATAAGATGAAGTGTGTGTGGAGGATGAAGTTTTTTGGGGTTTTTTTTGTATGATAATCTTAAATAGTTATTTTAGATTATACCTATCTTAATACCAAGACTGTTTTTAATTCATAGAAATCTGTTTTTTTAATTCATGGAAATCTCTAATTTAATTGTAGTGCTGTTTCTTATGTTAATTTGATGTGTATCATTGTCTTTGTTTGTCCACCACACACAAATTTCCCTCTGGGATAATAAAGATGTATTGATTGATTGATTGATTGATTGATTGATTGATTGATTGATTGATTGATTGATTGATTGAACTTAAAGTGCCACTCTTGTTCAAAACATTCAATCAATCGCTGCTTAAAGGTCTTCAAAAACAATTTAACATCCCCAACGCCCTGATTTTCCCAGACATATCCGAAGCCATAGCGGTAAAGCACAATCATGACATGATGAACCCAAGTAACCTTGTTCTGTTGATGTAAATTGTACAACATATAGTATGCTTTCCTTGGAAGTCTATTTTGGGGCATAGAAATTACTTTCAACCAGTAGCCAACACTTCTAACAAACATATTTATATAGCTAAATCATCATGGTTTCAGGATTACTGTTCCAATTTCTTCTGATGCCGATCGTTCAGCGGTTTGCCCTAAGCGATCATCGGTGTAACACCAGACTATTGTTAGTGCCTGTCTTCGCCAGACCGCCCAACGTGTCTGGTCAGTGTCATGGACGACGAAAACGTCATGAGCGGCCTCGTGTGGTCATCACTGATGATCCTGACTCAGTGTCGATCACGTTCATGGTCTTTGTCGAGACCGCGTATAACGCGGAGAGCTGTTCCGAGAAGACTGTGTTCAAGAAGTGTTTCAATATGATGGCGACTCTGTCATGGGTAATTGAGACAGCCTCTCAGCTCACAACAGAACACCTCTGTACCACGTGCAGGGAAACCTCAAGCACAGACAGAAAGGGGAGATTATGCGTCCGTTTGCTCGTCTAGTATTCCGCCAGATTCTCACACTGTGCGGCAAGACAAGAATGAACTTCACCAGTCACACCTCATGGACAACCTTCTGTAGAATTCCAGAGTTACCAGAATGAACCAGCATGTTTTCCAGACCGTATCCATAGTGGGAAGCCTTGAGATGTGCTCAGTCGACCACTCCATGGGGAGCTGGAGACATTACCCGATGGACAATAGCTTCTGCTCGGCCACCTTCAACAGCATTGGTAAGCTACACCACAGGCACAGACGAGAAGACTGAAATCCTGTAGGAGACAATGCTGCGTGAAATCGGGTGATTCGGCTGGCAGGGCTCAGTAGTGAATGTGGTTTTGACACCAGAACACTTTTTGTTCAATTTCTGAACAGCTGCCTAGGAGAGGATAAGTTTCAAGATTTGCTGTATATCAGCTTTCATGTTTGTTTTACCCATGTCTAATTGCTGATTGTTTAGAACGCTTTTTGTAATTGGGAGTTCGATACATGAGCATGAAGTTGCAGCGTCTCCTGCATGTCCTAGATTTATACTGCCCCGTAGAACAGTTTGCATCGTTCATCCAAACCTACGTGTTTTCACCTAGTGCAGGCACAGTAAGTATATGTCTTTGTTGCTTGTGCGGAGTTAAGCCGTCAAACCTCACTCACTCACTCACTCACTCACTCACTCTGAAACTATTATGGACTTGAAAAAAGCTAACCCCTCATGCTGAACACAAACTGTTAGGAAATAACCTGTGGACGGATTGCCACAATGTATTGTACACTTCTACTCACATCATGTGAGAAACTGTCCTCAGTATTTGAAGTAATTTGATCGGTTATTTTTTGAGTAATTTTTATTTGGACAAGTGTTCCTAGATTCATTTTGTGAGGAGCTTACAATTTGTGTTTTTACGATGGCTTTTCTTGATGCGTACTCCTGATGAACGAAACGCCATGATGATGTGTGAAAACAGATTTTGTGTCAAGTTATCTTTATTTGAAAACACAGCTGTTTGCACCGACTTACCCGCTAGAAAAGAGACACGATCAGAGTTGACAAATGGCTCTTGATATTTAAAGTCTCAAAACGTTTTTCAGGCATACAACAACGCTGTAAAAAAAAAAAAATCCTACAAAATTCAAAA